>JAUKPP010251200.1:0-12672 GCA_032273245.1 Phyllaplysia taylori
TGTGGTCTTTGGGGGGGTGAACGAGGTATTTGTTTAGTTTGGAGTTGTTGTATTCTTTATTTTCCCTTTTTCTTTTTTTTTCTTTTCTTAGGGGGAGCGGGTGGTGGGGAGGGTGGAGTGGGTATGTAGAGTGGCTTTCAGTTGTTTTCTATTTATTTGATTGTGTGTATGCCTGCTTTATTTTTCCGTATTCGTTGGGATTTGTTTTTTTTCGCTGGAGAGACATTGTGCAATTCTTTGGAGACAAATTGCTATCCAGGGTAGGGTTTCAAAGCTTTTTTAGAATATAGAATTGGTAATACTTCAGGGACTACGCAAACGAAGTACTAATAGACTGCACACCATGAGTGCATTCATTATGATCGTTTCAACAATTTGAAGGTATCATGTCAGAAATAAGCGATAATAACGTATAGTATTAATAGAAAAACACACTATTAAGTTAACACTATGAAAATAACAAATTGATCCAATTTACGGTTGTGAGTCATTGGTAGATAGGCTTACATTATAAAACACAGTTCAGAATAAATAACATCCTAATAAGATCAGAACAGAATCTTGTTAAATAAGTCACACGATACTTCGACACCTCCGAGGCTCAATAATTAGCGAGGCAGTGCAAAATGGCCGGGGGAAAACATTGATATTGGGTTGTTGTTGTTTTTTTAAAGGGATAATTGTATTTGTGGTGTTTGGTTAATCACCATGTTTAAGCCCCTTGCAGCACTGTCAGGTCATTTGAGAGACGGTGCACTGAATATTGGGATAGTGAAAAGAATACTGTGATGATAAATAATGACCACGGCGAAATGTTACTGTTATGATTATCAGGTAGGATGTCACAAATGATACATAAAAGGGCGATTAGAATAATATTGTGGTAACAAATTTAATGACCAGAATGTTGAAAGTGTGCTGCGGCTATTAGTAGGTAAGGTGGCAAAATAATGAAAGGCCTACGTGAGTTTTAACAACTAACTATTGGGATGGTTAAAGGATATTGTGATAATTAAAATCAAAGGTTTGATAGTAAATCCTACATAGACTTTGTGCTTCTCGAAACACGTAAGTCAATTTCAACAAAATATAGAAAATAGAGTTTGTTTTGTTGTGCGTCGCCAGTGGTCGCACACGACAAGACAAGATGGCGATTTCCGGAAGGCGAACATTGGCGGAACCTAGCGAAATCGCTATAATTTGCACTTCTTTATTATATCTATTCTGTTGTTTAAGCTTTACATAAACCAGGGTTTTACTTTGTAGGTTGTACATAGCTTGGGGATTCATACGAAAAAATAAATGTAAGCTAATCTATAAATTTTCATTTTAATACTAATTTCCATTTTGTAATACGAGAAATACGCAAAAGTGTGATTTTTGGGGGGGATTTTCTCTATTTTTCCTTTCCTTTTAAAATTTCTTTCCAAATACATTGTACGCTAAATCTTTATGGAATCGTACAGTGTAACCATTAGAGGTTTGGTTACCAGTTTTACGCCTCCTGTAACACTGTACTCGTTTTTAAAAGACGGGCTACTTCGACCCTGGGCGCTCTTGTATGATCTCCCACTTTATTCTAAGTATTATAATTTACCCTTATTTATCTCCTAGCGCTGGAATACCATGTAGTGCCGGTCATGCCGTAAAATCGCGGGGTCGAAGTAGACCGTCTCTTAAAATGACGTTACAATGTTGCAATTGACGTAAAACTGGTATCAAAACCAAACCACAGGGGTAGACACGATACAACAGTAAATAGTTTTCTCGTCTCACATACGGATATTGCTGAGAAAACAATGTTTGTCTTAAGCTAGGAGCGGCTGCTTGATATTCTCATAACCCTGAAGGTACACTGATGTATATTATCCCTATCTGCAGCAAATCTAAGCCGGCATCAACCGATATGCCCCTGACGCCAAAAATGACAAAGCCATAGAAACGCTTTGTAGTACCGCCAGTGGACTCTACATGCCTACAAGGGCATGGGAATGAATTGTTCGAGCACAGATCGGATAGATAGCCGTACCTGTTTGTGAAATCCGAGACATTGAATAATTGAATATTAATTCAATAATATTACAGTAGGCTTTTTTTGTTTTTTGGGGTGTTTTTTTTGTGCAATCCTAGAAATATAGAACTTAAGATTTGAGACTTAGTTATTGGTTTCCCGTAACAACAACAAAAATCCAGTACTCAACATGATTCTCTGAAGAACTGATCCCAACTAGCATGAACTTGAGTTGCTTTTTCCTTTGAAAAAATTAAACCAAGATAATAATGCCCGTAGAGACAAATACAGTGCAAGACAAGTGGCGAGTGCGTTGTCTAAATTCTACTAATACGTCATGGGTGAGATTTGAACTTGATTTAGTTTCACTACCATTCTAAAACGATTAAGATAAACGAACAATTCATCCGGTTTTTGCCCCCTTCCCCCTTTCCTCTCTCTACCACACTCCCTTCTGGACACGCTTAAAAAACTCGATCATATCGCTATACCCCGTTCTTAGGACTTATACGCCATAAGCAATACTCTTTTTCGTCCACCAGGAGACATCTTCGCCACTTTATGAAGTATAGATGGTTCAGATTCCACATTAAAGAACGCAGGATGTGAGACAAAGTCAGTCCTCACACAAGCATGTCAAGAAAGGTCGTAAAACCAGGTTAAAACCACAGTGTCTGTCTACTGAAACAAGTTGGTGTTTTATCAGCGGTCAATCTGTACCAGGGGACATATTAATAATCACACCACGGTTGTTTACGTTCTGTATAAGCTGGAAAACAACTGCTCATTTTCGCATTCCTTTGTCACTGGCAATGGCCTTAAGTTTACTTTTTATTTTATTTATTCATAGAGACGCCAGCTTCTTTTGCTGTTTTAGCCATCTTAAGTTTATGAACCCAATATTTTGACTTTCTGAACAGTCTGATTTACTTTTGCAAAGATAATTACGGAGAACTCAAATTTTTTAAAATTCTAATTCGCTGTATTGTAGAATCTAAGCTTCCGTTTTGATTATTAATATGTCCCTTGGTCTTAAGCCAGGCGTTAGGATCTCCCCAATCCACGTCTTCGGTAACTGAAACATCCCTGATCAGAGAAGGACATCCAAGGTGAATGGGTTCTTATTACCCGAGGTGAAACGATACCTTGGTGGTTAGCTGACCGGTAGTGATTTTACCTGTCTCCTTCCTGGGGTGGCGGCTCGTAAACAGTTCAGACGTCATCATAGGATAGGTAAGAGAGAGAGGGGCAGAGAGAGAGGGGAGAGAGGGAGAGAGAGAGTCAGAGAGACCAAAAAACAAATACATAGAAAGATTGATAGGTGACCAGAAGGAGGCAAAAAAGATAGACATAGCATTAAAACAGAGAGAGAGGGAGAGAAAGAGAGGGGGAGAAAGAGAGAGACACCGATAGACAGACAGATAGAAAGATAGATAGGCTAGCACAAGGAGACAAAAAGATAGACAAAGAGAGCGAGAGGGTGGGGGGCGAGAGAGGGAGAGAGAGAGAGAGAGAGAGAGAGAGAGAGAGAGAGAGAGAGAGAGAGAGAGAGAGGTCGAGAAAGAGAGAGAAAAGTGGTCGTTTGAGACAGATTGTCGTCTTGGAGAGGGATAATATTATAGGAGAAATGTAATTTGGGAGTTGATGGAAAGTGGTCATTTGTGCAGGTGGTCGTCTTGAACAGGTGGTTGTTTAAGCAGGTTCAACCATACATGTATTACTTACTCAACAAGCGTCACCATAGATTAGAACGGACGTAGGGGAAATAATTGAACGAAATCAGCTAAAGAGACGGAGACATGCAAAAGAAGAGAAAACAGAGCTAAGAAGTAGTAGTAAGGAAGCCTCAGCTGTTTTAGCCTCTTCTTGTTTTGGTTTTTACTTAAGCACTGAAGCAGGCTTTGGTTTCCCTGAGGTTCCCATTTGTGTGCTGCATTAGCAGCACTTCGCTGTCACGAAAATCCACATCAGGCAATAAATTTTGTAAAAAAAAAATTTAAAAAAAGAAGCGATAAAGCCACCGTCTCCTTTTTGGGAGAGGGGCAAAGAAAACGTGTAGCCGACAGACCAGCGATGTTGATTTTTTTGGTTTGGTTAGGCTTTTAGGGCTCCATCGACTCTATAAGGTCATTGCGGCGACCAGAACAATTCAAAAGTATTTTTTGGGTGGGGATTAATTATGAATTTAGCCCGGGCGGCGGCCTAATAGTTCTACTCTTCTCGACTTTTAAAAACCAAGTGATCTATAACATGCGCAATGTGCACACGAGGCCTCTGACATTTTTCGTCCTTATCCGAGAAGACTAGGTGTTTTGAGCTTACCTACCCTAAGATCGGGGGTGTGGTTGAAAGGAAAGGAGTAGACAAGGAAGAAGAGAAAAGAAGCAAGGCAAGCGACAAGAGTAGCAGGGAGTAGGGGGAGACAACGGAAGGAGTGAGGGAAAGAGTGAGAAAATTGGTTGAAGGAGTAGACAAGGCATAGAAAGAGAAGAGGAAGAATTTTTTTTTTATTGGGGATAACATGCTTGCACCGCCCCAGGTTTGAACCCACAACCATGGGCATGAGAGGCAGACACCAGTACCTCTAGACCACAAGAGCCCCAAGCGATGTTGAAGAGAGTGCTCTTGACCAGATTGGCTTCACCGAGAACAATTTTCTCGCTCAGCCCCCATTGACCGCCACCAGTGGCTTGTCGAATCAACCAATTAAAACGTATCGACCAGAACATCGGCCATGTCTCCGGACAGATTAATCCTCACAAGGCAACGAGATTTAACCGCTCTGCTCGAGAAGTTTGCAGTTTGGTACCTTTCCAACACAACTGGACTCTTCATAAAATGATAGAGAATATGCTGATCTGGTAGCACAAAGTGGCCCAAACATCGAAGAAAAAAATCTTAATAATTGTGTTCAGTGTATCTCGGTCCGTATCCGATATTATGATCTTGGGGTTTCTGCTCTCTGCTTAATAGTCCAACGAGTCTAAGCACAATGCTGCCCTACTCTGCACGCCCCCGCGCTACTCGGGAATTTCTAAATCCAGAAACGTGATTGATCCTACCATACTATTGGGAAATTGCCTACCAGATAGGACGCATTTCAATTTCCAGATGTGGCAAAAACTTTTGTGACTTGTCATTTAAAACCATACTGGAATGGTTATGAAAGCGATTTTTGGGCGTTCAAGTTGTCGTTTCCTCTCATTGAAAATAACTTTCAGTAAACGATCAACCAGTAGAGGATAATTACAGTACTCTTTTTGTGTCAAAATTAATGAATCAATTATCAAGACGTCTTTTTGAATGGACAATACTGCTCAAAACTCTGTAAGCCGTGCTCGAAATCGAGGTGGTTTTGGGCTTTACCGTACTTCTACCCTCCAAAGTAAAGAACCTTTAAGACTTGAAAATCTCAACCAGAGACTGGTACTTTCTTCTGAAAATGTTCTGAAATTGTGAGAGACATTGAACAAAAACAAAAATACGACATCTTTACAGGGCAAAAAAGATGGGATCAAAAGCCTCTGTATCTTTGAACAATCATCCTGTAAATAATTGTTCACACATGATGTTTCCGTCTTTTTATAACCATTCCCCAAGGAAGTCGTCTTCTTCACGCTGCGGTAATTGCATCGTTTGTGAGTTTAGCTTTTTCTTGTAATCTCCAAACTTTTGGGAAGCGAAAAATATGTCAGCAATTTTACTCTTCAGCTAATGAGTTGAGGTCACATGCTCCCCTTGCAAACAGTTAGAGGTAGCGCAAACAGTAGTAAAAGTCACAAACCTCTACGAAAACGCACAGGGTATATAAACACATTTCATATTCTACTGATTGATGGTAGATGAAAGGCGGGTAAGAAACACTTAAGTTGACGCTTTATCTTTATCCATTAACCCCTCAACAAACAACAAACAGATTATTTCCAGATCACATTAATTTTAAGAAAGTTTTTTTTTAGCTACTGCCATCCTGTTACATTGGGACACTTTTTTCTCTTATCTGAAGCATGTTGACAAATGCTCAAATTACGACCAAAAGACAACCACTATCATACTGTAGTCTCGTGGGTGGTAAGTCGTAAAGACGCTGTGTGCGTGAGCGGCGAACGTGTAGATCTACATACCTGTGATCTCTTCTGTGACCGTATGCATAATCCTCTACACCTGGTGTATTCCACAACAGGTGTAGAAATGCGACATGCACGATGCGAGTTGGCAGTTTTTTCGACTAAGTGTTCCATTCTATAATCGCCAATACTCATAGTAGCTCACAAAATCAAGTGATGCCGGGGTGAGTTAAGTTGAAAATTACTCACGTATCGAAATTACGCTTTTGTGGAACGGAGCATTTAGTTGAAAAATCGGCCGACTAGCCTCGTGCATCCGTGTCTAGATCCGATCTTAAATAAGATAATGAAATACGTGAGTCTTTTTCATTGCTTTGACACTCTCCGCAATTTAGTGGTAGTAAGGAGTAAGTTATTCATTAAAGCGCCAACCTTCGGCTTTTTTTAGTCTATTTTTGTTTTGTTTTTTTGTTTTTTTGTTTTTTAAGGGAGCTAAAGTTTCCCTTAGGGTTGTTCTTTGTGTGCTGCGCCTCTTGCATGCAGCTCGAGGTCACGAAAAGTCACATCAACAGACACTCCCCGCTTGCAAGCAATTCCGTGAGCTTGTGGGAGTTTTTCCTGACTAATAAATTAGGCATTTCTACACCTGGAGAAGGATAGGCCTAGACCAAATGGATATCTTGGTGAATACGGAGGCTGAAAACTAAGAGCAGTGTTATAAATCAAGGGGCCAGACTACGGTATTCCAAGCACAGTGGCGGCAATTTTTCCGGGGTGGAAACGTAAAAACTAAAATGAAATTGTCTTCTCTGTCCCAAAATTAACAGAGAAGGATACAGGAAATTGTTTTTACCCAGTGCCATGACTGTGGTATAATAGTTAGGCTCTTTGCCTAGCATTTGGAAGACCCGACTTCAATCCTACCTGCGGACGATCCCGTTTCCCCGTTGGGGTTCGTCCGTCTCAGCCCGACTTGGCCTTAGCAGACAGAGTCGAAGTAGCCTTTCCTTAATGACCTTAAAGTGTTACAAGGGGCGTAAAACTGGTAACAAAATCACTTAATGCACTCCTCTGTTCGCCATTACAACAAAAACGCACTTGCTATAAAAAAAAACTCATAACGCTATAATTCCAAACTGGCCCTAGTAATACCAGAGAGACAAGTAGAGCTAAAAGCGATAACTGGTCAATGCTTGTGCTGAGCATGCAAACAACGGGGTGGGCCAGACAGTTGATGACAGACTCCATCTTCTACACCAGGTGAAAACGAGGTCGTGCAAGTTAAAGATTATTAATATAAAGTATCGATTAGCTAACTCTGAATCGATTATCATTCGATCGATTAAGGCTTATTTATCTATTAATCGATTAGCTCACAATGAGAAATACCCCTGAATCTTTGAAGAGGCTAATAATAAAAATGGATTGCATTTATATAGCGTAGATAGGCTACCCGCTCGAAAGCTGGATTTATGGGCTTTACAATCTATTTAGCGTTAAAGAAGTGAAAGTAAATGGAACTCGCTGGGTCTTCCTTTGTCTTGGCCTTGATGCTCTCCCTTTGGCGCGAGTTTGCAAGTCAATGTTTACACATGCAGAAATTGTACAAGCTCATTTTCTTTTTTGGTAGACGTCTTAGTTAAAACAAATTGAGTGGAGATCTTTCAAAATGCTTTTCTTCTTTTTCGGAGTTGTGTTTTTGTTGTTTGTTTGTTGTTTTGTTGTTTTCTTTTTTTCTTTGGGGTGGGGGTGTGGGGGGAGTGGTTTTGTTTCACTTGGTTGCTGTTGTTGTTTCTTGTTTGTTTTTTGCTTTTCTTGTTAAGAAAAATCAGTGCATTCGTTGCATTTATGAAAAAATATATATATGTCAAAATAAAAATAAACAAAACAAAAAAAGGCAAGAAAGCGCACCATAAACCCACATCAAAAACGGTAGAAACGAGGGAAATGTAGTCGCTAAGATTCATCACTAGAATTTTTATGGAAAAGATTAAAATGAATTTAGCGTCATTTTTCTTTGGCTACTCAGTCAGTCAAATACATGTATTCATTCTTTTTGTTCCGACGGTGTGGTGTAATGTTTAGGCTCTTCGTCTGTCATGCGGAGGACTCAAGTTCGATCCTGAGCGAGGACGATCTGAGTTTTTCTTCTGCCGGGATTTATTCACTCTCATCCAGGGTTGGCCCTCACAGGCAGGGTCCAAGTAGCCCATCTCTTAAATGACCTTACAGTGTTGCAGGAGACTGGTAAACAAACCAAACAATTGCTTTTGTGATACGGCAAAGCAGGTGAGGCCGTATCATTCAACACACAGATCAACTCACAGTTCCCAAGAGAAATTAAGTTTACAGATGTGGACTTCAATAATTGATCAGAACACGGAAAAATCATCCCATGGCCACCATATCAGAGGGGACAGTACTGAGCTCTTGAGGAGCAAGGGCAACAAATATATAATAAACAAATACAGTTGAACCTGCTCAAGCGACCACCTGTACAAGACGACCACCTGCACAAACGACTACTTTCTATAGACTCCCACATGTCATCTTTCTATATAATATCCTTCTCTCTAAGACAACCACCTATATAAAACGACCACTTTTTTTCGACATTGGGTTGTTGTCCTAGACACGTTTGATTGTGTGTAATAGCATGTTGTTGGGGACAACGAATGATGTCATGGGGAAAATAACCTCATTATATTCAAATTCAGTTTAGCTTATATTTAAGACAAAATTTGTCGAAAGGGACATTTGCTTGGGAAAAGGACTATGATTGTTTGCTTTTATTTGATTTAGGTGTTTATAATGGTTTGCTCTACTATTGAGGGGAGGAGCTGTTTTTTTCGGTCCAAATATAATAATGGTCCGTTTTCGGCCCTTTTGAGTCAGGTTTTACGGCGCTATCGACACTGTAAGGCGTCAGTTATGGGAGTAGATTGAGGCAATGTAACACATAAAAAGTAGCCGAAGGAGCAGACAGCACTACAGCCTCTGCTAACCACCAACAACGAAGGATCCGAAGTACTCACTGTATTCAGGATGACTGTTGGAAAATGGAGTACAGCAGCCTACGCCTAAGATCTCACCGCTTTTGGTCCCGGTATGCTAAGGTCTCACAGTTATAAGAAAACATAGTTTTCACCATGTAGAAGTCACCCCTAACGTCCCTTTTTTAAAGGTCTAAGTTGTCTAAGGTCCCGCATTTCAGGAAATATTTTACTAAACAGAGACCCGTTTGCATGAGCTATCACTGTTCACATTACTGTCCTTGACGTAACTCGTCGTGAGTATCAAATCTCTGCTGTTAAGCTCGATGATGAGGAGGAGGGTAGGGGGTAGGCTACAACGTCTGCCTCGACGGAATCACCCCAAGGTGTGAAATAGTCCACGCCGAGTTTTCACATGTCTTCCCCATGATGGTTCGGCAAGAGTCCCATTCGCCTTAGGTCCCGCGGTTTCATTGCTCTCAAGCACCGGGACCTTAGGCGCAGACTATTGTATATCACTAGTAAGAAAAAACAGCACATAGTTCGGGAAGACAAACGGTGTGACAGACAAAGAGTGTACGTTGTATTGACGTTATAAGTGGTAGGAAATGGAAGGGAATGTCAATAAACAACAAAAAATCACCTCTACGAACTTGTGATGAAAGAGACCGGTTTCAGAGGATGGACAGTGGTCATCGCACTAGCTTGTACTTAGTCTGACCCGTGGAAGAAGGAGGGAATGATGTACTATTTTCCAAAAACCTCTGACAGGAAGAAGGTGGGTATGCTTACCGTATTTCTATGGACAGGTCAGAATAACCTTGTACACAACGTAGACAAAGAGTGACAGGAGAGGGGGGGGGGGGGGTGGAAAGAGGGAAAATGAAAGAGAGAGAGAGAGAGAGAGAGAGAGAGAGATTGAGAGAGAGAGCGTGGGATCGTTTAGAGTTATATATTTATAGAGGCACCAGCTTCTTTGACTGTTTTAGCCTAAAGAGAGAGAAAGGAAAGAAAGGGAGAGAGAGAGAGAAAGAAAGAAAGAGACAGAGGATGTGAGAGAGAGACAGACAGAGAGTGAGTAGGATAGTTTAGGGTTATTCATTTATAGAGGCACAAGCTTCTTTGGCTCTTTTAGCCTAAAGAGAGAGAGAGAGAGAGAGAGAGAGAGAAAGAAAGAAAGAGACAGAGGGTGTGAGAGAGAGACAGACAGAGAGTGAGGGGGATAGTTTAATTAGAGTTATCTATTTATAGAGGCACGAGCTTCTTTGGCAGTTTTAGCCTAAAGAGAGAGAGAGAGAGAGAGAGAGAGAGAGAGAAAGAAGGCTAGAGAGAGAAAGAAAGAGACAGGGGGTGAGAGAAAGAGAGAGAGAAAGAATGAGTACAATGGAGGAAAAAATGTGGATGAGAGAGAGAGAGAGAGAGAGAGAGACAGAGAGAGAGAGTGAGACGGAGAAAGGGACAGAGAGAGGAAGTGACAGAGAGAATGAAAGTGGGGGAGACATAATAGGAGTGTGAAGAGGGCAATCCAGATGATAAAAAAGCAGAGAGAAGGAAAGCAAAAGAAAAAAATATCGGAACAAAGGAAAATACGAGAGGGAAAGACATGTAGAGGAAACAGAATGAAATAGCGAGAGAGTAAAAGCAATAAAAAAAATATCGACACCCCAAAAGAGAGAGACTTTTTAAAGAAAGTATGTAGCCTACGTGCAAAACAAAGCAAGAGAAGATGAATGGGCGAGAAAGAAAAAAAATGAATAGAGAGAGTGAGAGACAAAGAGATGTGTGGAGAGAAACAGAAAGAGAGAAAGAAAGAATGTGAACAGGAGAGAGAAGACACAGGAGCACAAACAGATGCTATACACATGTCGTGACACCTTCAGCCAGGTAGCGACCAACCCTTTTGCCATGTTACTGCAAGGGTCATTCCACATTTGTTGGATTACGAATTTTTACATTTTCTTTTCTTTTCTTTTCTTTTATATTTTTTAAATTTTTTTAATTATTATTGTTATTATTTTTGGTTGTTTTTTGTTTTTTTTTTGTTTTTTTTTTGTTTTTTTTTCGGGGGGGGGGGCGGTCTATAACTTGCTCTCTGTAGCTCTTTTTCTATTTTTAAATGATCATGATTTCTTTCTCACGTTATAACTTTTTGTATTTGGATTTGGTTACCAGTTTAACGTCACCTGCAACACAGTGAGGTCATTTAAGAGACAGGCTACTTAGACCTTCCCGTCAGGGTTAATCCGGGTTGAGAGGGAAAAAATCCCAGCAGAAAAAACAAAGATCGTCCACGCTCAGGATCGAACTCGGTTCTTTCGCATGACAGACAAAGAACCTAACCGTACACCACAGCGCCAGTGACAACGTGTTTATCCCAGTTAACTTTAATCAAATATCTTTTTAGAGGGAAGTTTTATTTAATGTTAAAGGCGGATATGCACAATCATGCGTTTTTCATGGAATGGGCCGCTTTGCGTTTGATTTAGTGGCATCGCTCCTCTGCATGCATCCTTCAGCATGTTGCTGCTGCACCCCTTTAGATAAGTCTCATCAAAAGAATCGTCTGCACAGCCGGCCCAGCCAAAATCTTGTCACTTGTGATTCTTCAATCTGCTGTAAAGCGGTTCTGCTATTAGAGGTGTCTGGTTCTCTTCCACTCAGTTTGATTCTCTCTCCCTTTGTCTCTCTCTCTCTCTCTCTCTCACACACACACACACTCTCTCTCTCTCTCTCTCTCTCTCTCTCTCTCTCTCTTCTCCTCTATTACTGACTCGCTTTAGATCTTTCTGTCTACCGGAGCCGTGGTGTAATGGTTAGGCTCCTCGCCTGTCATGCGGAAGACCCGAGTTCGATCCCGAGCGCGGACGATCTGGATTTTTGTCTGCTGGGAGTTTTTCCCTCTCAAACCGGGTTGGCTCTGACAGGCAGGGTCGAATAAGCCCGTCTCTAGATTAATGATCTGGCAGAGTTGCAGGGGAAGTAAAACTGGTAGCCAAACTAAGCCTAAGCGGTCCCGCTATATAAGGATGTCTCGTTCTCCTTCCTTCCGTCTGATTCTCTCTCCCTTTGTCTCTCTATCTCTTCTCCTCTTTCACTGACTCATCCTAGTTCTTTCTCTCTATTTGACCTCTCATGTATTTCTTTCTCACTTTCTACTTTTCTGTATTCCTCACTCTCTTTCCATCTCTCTACATCTGTCTCTCTCTCTCTCTTTCTCTTTATATCTTCCGCATTTCCCCCTCCGTATCTCCCCCTCTCTCTCTCTATCTCTCTCTCTCTCTCTCTCTCTCTCTCCCTCTCCCTTATTTCCATGCCTTTGCCTTTAGTTACGAGCTTCTAAATGATTCAATACCTAAGCAATGATCAAGATCTATCTATCTATCTATCTATCCATCTATCTATCTATCTTTCTATGTATTTATCTATCTATCTATCTATCTATCTATCTATTTATCTATCTATCTATCTATCTATCAATCTATCTATCTCTCTATCTCTCTATCTATCCATCCATCTATCCATCCATATATCAACCTATCTATCTATCTATCTATCTATCTATCTATCTATCTATCTATCTATCTATCTATCTATCTATCTA
>JAUKPP010251211.1:760-12671 GCA_032273245.1 Phyllaplysia taylori
CTGGGCCATCGACCCCCCCCCCCCCCCTAAAAAGTGTATGCACAGGCTAAATAGTAAAGGATTTACAAAAACGACTTGCCCTACCACCCTGCAGTGTTGCATGTCAGCCAAAATTCTGCAGAAAAACATTAGGTTCTGGCAAAGAGCTTATAAATTCATAAAGAGAGATAAGCTTGGTCTGGATTAGTAAGGGGAAAGAGAAAGAAAAATGTATACGCAAAAGAATTAAATAATTCCAGCATCGGCGCGTTACCACATGATAAGCTCACGTGATGCCAAGAGGCGGAAGTCGCGGAAGAGTAAAAAACTAGAATCAAGACGTGGTTGTTATGAATCAATATTTATTGCTAATTTATAGGTTTTAGGTTAACAATAATTTTGATGAGATTTTCTGTTTGCTTGTGCACTCTTAAATAAGTGTGTGTCTTGTTCTTTTCATCTGGTAGTTATTAAGATGTACAAAATGTATTCATTTATAGAGAAGCCAGCTTTTTTTGCCGTTTTAGCTTGGACCATAGCAGTGTGAAGCCGAACACCACGGGACCTTTTTGGATAGGCGCCATGTTTGTTGTCAAAGGAAGTAGGAAGTGATCAAGATACAAGCTTTAAAAGTTAAGTTGTAAAGGGAGGTAATTTTCGGCTCTCGGTACTCCTTCTCTCCGGTTCTGGCCTTTGTGGTGTCCATGTTTTTAACGCAGAAGATTCATTTTCAAAGACATTCTTTCTTGCTCAGAATGAATGTAGCTTTTCCATATGTCTTGCCTACTGGTGTTTGCAAAGAGCTCTCATTCACTTGCCTTTGTGAAGTGCAAACATTAATGAACCTGTTAATGAAATGTTATAAGTTATAAAAAGGAAAGTTGCACCACTTTTGAAAATCAATAAGCTGCAATAAGCAAATGGATCTTTGGTGGACATGGAGAGCATGTATGTGTACCGGGTAACATACAACTTACAAGATGGACAATAGATCATCATCTTAGTTCTTTTTCGCACTATCTCTAAATTACTATGAGGTGAGAATGTGGGTCAATTTTCTTGTCAGCCATTGATTTTTTAAGTTCCTTTCTCACCTCGGAAAAATTTGGGGACTGGAATAATGTGTTGTATGATCAGGGAATTCAATTATTATAATCCTGCCTTCAATATTGTCATTGCATTATGCGAGTTTATTTTCCTACGGTTGACACAGGTGTGCTATTACGTATTTCCTCGTGCGAGGTCAACCGGTACTCATTCAGTGAGTGAGTTGCTCAGCGTGAGCAGTATTCGTCTCGTCCTGTACCATGTGAGAATAAAGTGTCTTGTCCATCGTGAACCATCGGGCTTCAATGTCAGTGTTTTTAGTGCATAAAACATAATAGGCACTGTGCTAAAAAATAATTAAGCTGATGAGATAAGGATTTCCAATGCTGAACCAACAAATATTTATGTGAATAAAAACACCACAGAACCCGAAAAAGAAACCAAAACATTGAAGGATAAAGAAACCATGAGAACCAATCAGCTTTAGTACCACATGGATAAAACTTACTTTATTAGACTTGCCAGCACAATGTTCCATCAGTACACCACTGTGATATATTTCACTTACTACCAAGGATGTCATTTTTCATTGTGCACTAAGAAATCAGTCAACAATAACAAAAAATATATATATAATCTAATAAAAAAGATTTTTTAAAGTTACATGATATTTATCATATAGTATCTTCAGATCTGCAGACTAAATTAAAAGCCCATGAAAGTAGTATCTTCAGATCTGCAGACTAAATTATAGGCCCATGAATGTGATGTACAGGACATTAGGAGGGAAGATCTCGTCAAGTCCATAGCTTTCAAAATTTCAATATGGATTAGGACATATCGACGAAACAGAGGGGAGAAAACCCTATTTCAAATTATCCCATTATTAAACTCCACGAAGTACTTCCCTAATCATCCCTTAAAAAGGTACGGTATCACAATTTAAAAAGACGCTAACTCACTTCAGTTGTTTAAGCCTCTATTTTTATGTTGAAGAGTGTTCCCAAATATATTTAATCAGAATCAGAATGTAGGGCCCCCTGCATACATTGTATAGTCCCTTGCCCAACAATAAACAGAGAAAGATTGTTGCTGCAAGTTGCTATTGATGCTTTCTAAACAGAGATGGCTGCACTTCATCAAGTCTTGTGCGGTTTTACTCTTGGCTTGTCATTCCTATTGTCTGCTGTATTGCTGTTTACCCAATGACCAGCTTAGTTCTGTACTATCCTTTGTGCTACTTCCAAATTTTGGAAGGCAAGAATATGACTTCAACTCACTGATTTAAATGTAAAATGCCCTACATTTGCCTCACAAAATTTGGAGGAAGTACAAAAAATTCTAAGTCTAAGCTGATGCCATACTTCTTGTCACGAAGAAGGTAGCATGAAAACTCTTTAACGATTGGTTCTTTAGAAAGCCTCTGTACATCACATCACATCATCACAGATGTTGCTAAAGGTGTGTTACTAGAAAAACTCCTACTGGACGGCCTGTCACATATGTAAGGGTGGATACAGAGGAAACATTGCACCATCACCCCAGAAAAAATAGCGCTCACTTTAAATCATCACACAATTTATTTTTTTTCAAATTCCTGATCCTCTCTTTTTATCTGTTTCTTCTGTCTATCTGATGTGGAAGGGAACTGGTACTGACATAACCGATATTTTGTTTGGCCCCCCACAATCCCTGCTGTGTCAAGTTTCAATTGTCCTTAGTTTGCTTGCTTCAGGACCTCCAATATTTACATCAGTCTCAATAGGATGGGGTCAGGGCCATCGAAATTGTTTTTTTTTAATCCCAATGAATCCTCCAATAAATCAACCCATGTTTCTTTAATAAAAGCAAGTGCTTTACTGCTTGGCCAGGGACACTCCCACTTCGACCTTGGGAAATGTGTAAAAGTAAAGAATATCTGAGCTTTCTCTGTATGTGTCCATTGTTAAATACAATTACCAGCTCTTCTTGTGAATCACTTTTTTCATGGCACAAGCACTTTCCAGTTTGCACTTTCTGTGTTCACCCTTACACTCTGTGACAGCTATACCTATAGCAGGGACTAAGTTAACATATATATTGTACTATAATACTCTGGGCTCACATGGAAGCACAAGTCACGACACATGGTAAATGTGCTGACACTGACACAAAACAGTGCATGTTGATTAGGAACACATTCATCAGGGGAATGGAATGACATGAAATATGTGGCACAGACTAAAAGAGGGAAATAAATTATTCAAGCTTAATGTTAGGATTACAGGGTTGCAAGTAAAGCCTCCTGTTTATACAGGGTGTTCAGGGCGTTTTTCTAAACACTTCACATCTGCATACCTGACAACCACATTCTTTTTATTCATTTGCTCTTGATAAATATGTCCAGTCTTACATTCAACAATATATTTACCGCAACTAAAGCAATTGTATTGATGACTCTATCGCAATACACATAGCAATTTACTTTAACAATACAAATCACTGTTTGTTACTGGTCTGGGTGTAGGTGTTTTATTCCTTTCCAAATCCAAGAGTTATTTTTGTCTTCATCTATGTATTGGCATTTCAATGACCTTAAACTTAAAGTATTGAAAGTGTTATAGTGCCACAAAAGTTTGCAGAACTTCACTTTTGTCAACCTCGCAGTTATATATTATAAGTCTTAAAAAAACTATGTGAGTCTCCTAGTCTCACCAAAAAATGTAATTCTCATGGTTTTATTTAACTCTTTTTACTGGTAAGATCAAGACAGTGGCAAACATTTCATTTGCTTGGGATTTCTGACTGAGCCTTGGCTAATGAAAAAGATGGAATTTTTTCTTTAGAAGGATATTATTTACAGTGAATTTTTAGGAAATGTGATAAAGTGCTTGGCCCTCTTGTTTCTTAGTCTTCATTTTATTTTATCCAGTAAGTCATTAAATCATTATCAGGGTGTCCAGCGAAATCTACCCCAAAAAAATCCTACCTCAGGGTGAAAAATCCTACCACATTTTTTTACATGAGAATACAACACATGTATCCTGGTTTAGATGGTTTGGCTACCAGTTTCAGGCAAACGTCCCTAGCAACACTGTAAAGTTATTTAAGAGACGGGCTACCTCGACCCTGCCTGCCAAGGCCAATCCAGGCTGCGAGAAGAAAAAGCCCAGCAGAAAAAAAACAGAACGTACGCGCGTGGGATCAAACTCGGGTCTTCCGTATGACAGGCGAGGAGCCTAACCATTACATTACAACGCTGGTCTGATCTAGATGTAGATACAAGTTACATAAAAAAAATCGAATTATTGTCAGAGCAAACAGAATGTGACATACTCTGGATCGAGAATTCAATGTGAATCACGGCAAAGCGCACAAATTTTACAACTGCCAATCACAGGAACTGCAAAATTCTGACTGGATAATAAATTAATATGCGCTCCTGATATCTGCAATGTAGTCACTGGAGTTGTAGTACCCCTACACTGACCTCACGCGCGTGAGTAATTAATTGAATTCAGTTGGGAGTAGCCGCGACCAACAACCGTATGGGGAGGGATGCCCACCTCTACATCTGCGTACCTTTGATTCCGGTCATTCCAAATCTGTTGGCTAAAACCACCGACGCGTGGAAAGCCTCGCGTTTTTATTCCCATTTCACAACTAAAGGGGCCTCACGCAGTGCATTCGCTTTAAACACGCGTACGACTCAGCAGGGGGGCGATGAGAGGTCAGCGAGATGAAGACAGAACAGATGCAACAGTTTGCATTAGATTCATCCATCCCACCGCACGAATTTCTCAGTCTTCCTTGTATGGTGGTTTGTATATGAAAATACCTTTAAAACAGATACCGATACGTAAGGTGAATACCTCTGAAGTTCCAATTAATTTATGTGAAGGAACAGCGCTTCCGAAGGAATAGTTTAAATGAATATTTAGGTTACAATATTATAGCAAAAACCTAAAGAGAGCCTCCATCAATCTTGCGTAAGGGTAACTTGACCCTGGTGACCTCTGAGCGCTGATAGGCCTATGCCGAGAGATGAGGAAATGTTCGTGCATTCAAAGGCAGAGAGATAGAGAGAGAGAGAGAGAAAGAGAGAGAGAGAGAGAGAGAAATGGAGAGAAAGAGAGAAACTTGTCCCCTGACCATTGTGCAGTCGGGTTACCGAGGTCAATGGCAGAGAGCGAGTTGGGAGCGAATGCTTAGTTTGGAAGCTTACTTCTACATGTAGTTGCTTTTGTTATGTGCTCGAACTTTTTAACCGTATAGTTTTTCCGACTTAGATTGCTCTTTTCCGACCAAATTCCGACTTTTCCGACCAGCCATAGAAAATCCTACCAAAATCCGACTTTCCGACTTCGCTGGACACCCTGATTATGGAACTCATTTAATTTGAATTTGACTTTGGCTAAATTATGAATTGTCGTTATTTTTTCAGGAACAATTTATTTCTCCTCAAAAATAGTAGAATCTCACGAAAATTATAATATAAAATAGCACTAAAACTTCCTATAGTGAGGTGAAAGGAAAAAATCTGGTCACGACAACTAAGCCGTCAATGCAAATATAGACAACTATTACATGTATATATGCCAGTATCACAGATATCTCATACAAGAGATCTGAGGAAGCAACTGAAAGTCCATCCATGTTTTACAGAAAGTCATTTCAAGGATTATTGTTGCACTTTTACAGGCATAAACCTACCAGTTCGCAATACAGCCTTCAAGCCCCTTAAAGCCCTACCTAGCAAACAGCAAACAAATGTACATATATTCATAATAACTAGCTTGAAGCAAGTACAGCCTACATGAATTTAAATGATAGTCACAGCAACATCATATTGAAAATAAAGTGTCTTTTCATATTCAATATAATATATTATACAAAAAGTTTGTGTCAAAGTGATATGTCTCCTAGATAAAACATGACCTTCATAACATCCTGATTTAACACAAAAACACAAAATCCAGTAATTACCTGAAGGTGCTGCGACGAAAACCTGATGATGTAATATATCTACCTGGCCTCAAGATGATATTGCTTTCCTGCTCTGAACGATGTATCAACCAGCTAATATTTTTAGTATAATTTCAAGTAAAAACATACAGAATCAATCAGTCAGACATACACTTTTTCTCTCTTAGTACAGGGCTACACTGCATACCATTATGTTGATGAATGCAGATGTGTCAAAGTCAATGTGCTGGCGTACAGAAAACAGAACATTCTTTGGTTCTAGCACACTGCTATGGTAAGCACTAGGAGTAACACAAAGACTGAGAGATGCACCACACAGCACATGGCTGACGTATGCAGCATCTATGATGGAATGATTAGGGTCTTCGATGTTGCATCTAAATGAGTTGAATTTGGTTCCCATGTGGAGTCGACATTAAATCAGGTAGCCTGTTTATGTAATGTACGAATATATGCATCTAAGCCAGCCTGCAATGGCCCTGACACTAGTGACAGGCCTTGTCAAAGCGTCCCACCTAAACAATTATCACAGAATGTGAGAGAGGGGACATACGCAATAATAAAAGAACAGGAACTCCATTCTCATAATTTCAAATATCTCCCGCTCTTTAACTCATACCGTACTACTTTTCCTACATTCTGAAACAAGACATACAATCAAGCCTGCAAATAGTGAAATCCGCAGGACACTGAGATCTTTTCGTTATGTGGGAATACATACTCATAATTAGTACAGTTTATTAGTGCAGTCATTAGTTTTTCTTCCATCTCTTCGAGAAATAGCTGTTGTCAGTCAATGGATAGGGTTTGTCTTTTTTTTCTCTCCATCATTGCCCTCTCTCCATTACTATTGGCGTGGGTGTTGTGGTAGTGTGCACTTTTTTGTGTTGCAACAGGCCTACTGTAGGACAGCCCCTTCACGGAATCATAGACTCCCCGCACAGTTACTTGTTTGCTTAGAAGCACCAGCCATTTTCAGTGTTTTAGCCGTCCCTGGACAGGCATTTACGCACGAGACTGAAATGAGTAGATATCTACCACTGAAAACTTATGTGGCATAACGATAGGCCTTATACAGTATGCAAGAAACATGTCATTGGTCTACACGATCCTCCTCCACTAGATTTAGTGTAAAGAGGCCACCGACTTTATTGGCACTGCACACTCTCATACTCTCTCAACTCTCTCTTTCCTCACTGTGGCTTTAATGATTGATGAAAATTGTGGGTTATTTTTACTAAGAATTAGCCTCCAGATTCCAATTTTTTCACTATGTAGGAACTGGTTTACACTATGTACGTGTTAGGAATACAAAGAATACGTGTATATAGCACAAAATCCAGGACCTGAAAAATCATTCACTTTGTACGATTTTCGCTATATAGGCCTACTTGCTATACTGTACTAAAATCTTATATTAACGCTCTGAAAATATATCACAGCTCTCAATACCATTACAATGTACAATACATGTAATATGCATGCACATATATCAGTAATAGTATATCACTTGCTTTTAATATTTGAAAATAATGTATTCATATATCAACCTTGACACATCACTCAACGAGCAAGCAGCTCTCAATCATCTCTGTTCACTACAACTCAGTCCTCACTTTGAATGTCGTTATTTTTTCAGGAACAATTTATTTCTCCTCAAAAATAGTAGAATCTCACGAAAATTATAATATAAAATAGCACTAAAACTTCCTATAGTGAGGTGAAAGGAAAAAATCTGGTCACGACAACTAAGCCGTCAATGCAAATATAGACAACTATTACATGTATATATGCCAGTATCACAGATATCTCATACAAGAGATCTGAGGAAGCAACTGAAAGTCCATCCATGTTTTACAGAAAGTCATTTCAAGGATTATTGTTGCACTTTTACAGGCATAAACCTACCAGTTCGCAATACAGCCTTCAAGCCCCTTAAAGCCCTACCTAGCAAACAGCAAACAAATGTACATATATTCATAATAACTAGCTTGAAGCAAGTACAGCCTACATGAATTTAAATGATAGTCACAGCAACATCATATTGAAAATAAAGTGTCTTTTCATATTCAATATAATATATTATACAAAAAGTTTGTGTCAAAGTGATATGTCTCCTAGATAAAACATGACCTTCATAACATCCTGATTTAACACAAAAACACAAAATCCAGTAATTACCTGAAGGTGCTGCGACGAAAACCTGATGATGTAATATATCTACCTGGCCTCAAGATGATATTGCTTTCCTGCTCTGAACGATGTATCAACCAGCTAATATTTTTAGTATAATTTCAAGTAAAAACATACAGAATCAATCAGTCAGACATACACTTTTTCTCTCTTAGTACAGGGCTACACTGCATACCATTATGTTGATGAATGCAGATGTGTCAAAGTCAATGTGCTGGCGTACAGAAAACAGAACATTCTTTGGTTCTAGCACACTGCTATGGTAAGCACTAGGAGTAACACAAAGACTGAGAGATGCACCACACAGCACATGGCTGACGTATGCAGCATCTATGATGGAATGATTAGGGTCTTCGATGTTGCATCTAAATGAGTTGAATTTGGTTCCCATGTGGAGTCGACATTAAATCAGGTAGCCTGTTTATGTAATGTACGAATATATGCATCTAAGCCAGCCTGCAATGGCCCTGACACTAGTGACAGGCCTTGTCAAAGCGTCCCACCTAAACAATTATCACAGAATGTGAGAGAGGGGACATACGCAATAATAAAAGAACAGGAACTCCATTCTCATAATTTCAAATATCTCCCGCTCTTTAACTCATACCGTACTACTTTTCCTACATTCTGAAACAAGACATACAATCAAGCCTGCAAATAGTGAAATCCGCAGGACACTGAGATCTTTTCGTTATGTGGGAATACATACTCATAATTAGTACAGTTTATTAGTGCAGTCATTAGTTTTTCTTCCATCTCTTCGAGAAATAGCTGTTGTCAGTCAATGGATAGGGTTTGTCTTTTTTTTCTCTCCATCATTGCCCTCTCTCCATTACTATTGGCGTGGGTGTTGTGGTAGTGTGCACTTTTTTGTGTTGCAACAGGCCTACTGTAGGACAGCCCCTTCACGGAATCATAGACTCCCCGCACAGTTACTTGTTTGCTTAGAAGCACCAGCCATTTTCAGTGTTTTAGCCGTCCCTGGACAGGCATTTACGCACGAGACTGAAATGAGTAGATATCTACCACTGAAAACTTATGTGGCATAACGATAGGCCTTATACAGTATGCAAGAAACATGTCATTGGTCTACACGATCCTCCTCCACTAGATTTAGTGTAAAGAGGCCACCGACTTTATTGGCACTGCACACTCTCATACTCTCTCAACTCTCTCTTTCCTCACTGTGGCTTTAATGATTGATGAAAATTGTGGGTTATTTTTACTAAGAATTAGCCTCCAGATTCCAATTTTTTCACTATGTAGGAACTGGTTTACACTATGTACGTGTTAGGAATACAAAGAATACGTGTATATAGCACAAAATCCAGGACCTGAAAAATCATTCACTTTGTACGATTTTCGCTATATAGGCCTACTTGCTATACTGTACTAAAATCTTATATTAACGCTCTGAAAATATATCACAGCTCTCAATACCATTACAATGTACAATACATGTAATATGCATGCACATATATCAGTAATAGTATATCACTTGCTTTTAATATTTGAAAATAATGTATTCATATATCAACCTTGACACATCACTCAACGAGCAAGCAGCTCTCAATCATCTCTGTTCACTACAACTCAGTCCTCACTTTTTCTCATTGTACATTTGGGCTGGCTAAATAAGTACAGTCTAACCTGTTAATATGGAAACCATATTATATAGCAGAATCTTTCCACTGCCCCCTTGATAAGTTCCTCTATAAAAACACATGAGATGGAAATCTCCGTAATGTGGAAAAGAAAACAAATTTTCTCTCAATTTGGAGGGTTTTGACCGAAAATGGAATATGTTTTGCTCGTTCAGCCCTGATTCAAAGCAAAAATCCTGAAAAGTTTCAACTGGACGAGGAAGGAGAAAGGAAGGTCTGGTTTGGGAGGATTGTGGAGCTACCTTTTCTTTACTGTGCAGTGCAGATGGTCCGAGTCCGAGTCATGTGAATGTGGTTAGGCTTGTCTTGAAATTGAGTAAGTGCTGCATCAACCGGGACAGTTTCCTGGGAAGCCTGAGATGTGAAGCTATAGCAGCACACTGCCTGCCACTCTCACATTATGACCAGCCAAGAAAAAACGTACCCAAGTTGTTGCTACAGCCACATGCTAGCTATGGGTTTTTTTTCCTTGCATAGCCCATTACATATTACAAGAAGTTAGAATAAACATATAATTTTTCTTGAAAATGACTTCATGTTCTAGAATATGCACATCAAAGAAGATGGAAGACTTAGAGATTGTAATATTATAGTATGGAAATGATATATACTCCACACACGGCATTGCATCTTTTTTTTCTTCTTTGTTCTCAAAAGCATTGGCTAAAAGTGGTCGTCACGTTGATTATCAATGGGTGGGGTCATGGGTAACAATGACAAAGAAGTTTTATCATTTCTGTTGTCTGATTAAATGTTGTTGTTGTTGATCGGGGACTTATATGGGTTTTTCACTTTTCAAGTAGTCTTCAAGACCTACAGAGTTATAGCAGCCTAGCTCTGTGGTAGGGATGAGTATGTTATGATTGGTACATGTCATTGTAAATTGGATCTTTTAGATAATTGTGTTCTCCTTTCACTAAGATGACTAAGCGTATGATCAGAGAAATACTTGTGTGCTTTGTGCATCTATTGTGTGTGTGCTTGGTGTATGAGTGTATGCTTCCATTTTTCTGGTTTTTATTAATTATTGTAAAGCACAACATAGAGCTGTGTAGTCATGGGAGTGGCACTACAGAAATTATCATTATTATTAAGTTAAGACCCTTCAGTTGTCCCTCAAACAATCCAACTCCTTCCCCTCCACAAAGCTTTAGGTCTATGAGGGAACTTTTAACTGGCTCCCTCTTAGGTTCGACGGTACAAATTTTGCCACTGTTTTGTCAGCAGGTACACATTAGGTTGATTTCCGTTCTTTTTACTACTGCTTATATTGTATATAATCCATCACAAGTAAAGGCAGTAGGCTACACATGTATTTATAAACAAAAATTCTGATGACACAACTCAGTTAAATTAAATGGCACTTGACTTATCCTCAGACCTTGATCACAATGGGAGTAATTGATCACAATGGGAGTAATAAATAGCAATGATGCACACAAGACAGAAAAAAGACAGAGACCTTCACAAGACTCCATACACAACCTACAACAATACAGACAGCTATGTGAACAAAATAACTTGATGACTTGATGTGCAAGCAATCACATAAGAGCATGAGCCAACAAGATGTTTTCATGAGGTATCTTTCTTCTCATCATCTTAATATCTGGTAAAAAAAAAAAATTAAAAAAAGTCAAAACCAACAGCAAACTGTTATGACCAACACAGGAAGATGATAAATTTAGCATCAAAACTGAGAATATAAGAAGCACAATGTTGTTTAGCATGAGAATACCAACAAATGGACAAACTAGTGTTGCTCAATTTGGAATTCTCTTCTCACAGGAACAAAATCAAAGCAGCAGGAAATTAACCAAAGACTTTCGACCACACATCATAATTTGTGTTTAACAGGAAAAACATGTGTGGTACACATCGGGATATTTTACATGTCCTTGTGGTCAGAAGGAGATATTATTTACTATCCCATATCTTTGAGCCAAAAATGCTAAGCCATCACAACACCGTGTACATAAAACTATGAAAATCTTGTCTTTTAGACCCTATACCAACTGAAATTGTACATCACCACATTGACGACCTTATTGCCACTGTCACAG
>JAUKPP010251222.1:0-12176 GCA_032273245.1 Phyllaplysia taylori
GGGGGGTAGGGGGATGATGGTGTTCGTTTAGGGTTTAATTCCTTCTTGAGTTACTTTTGTCTAATTTTACATTGTCATCTAGGCCTACTTCTATTTCGTCTTTGTGCTTTCAATATGGCCTAGAAGACTGTATAAATTAAGACTATTTTTTTTAAAAGTGGAAAGTGTTGCTTTTGGAGGTTTTGTAAATTGTATAAAGCGTCTGGAAATGAAACTTTCAGCTATTGCATACAAAGTTTCTTGAAGATAGTGTAACTTAGGGTATTCTTGTAAGGTTGTAAATGTTTTGTAAGTGGTTTTTACAATGTAACTTAAGTATGTTTTCTTTTCCTTATTTCTTGTTCTCTCCCCCCGTACAGACTGGAGCGATCAACTCTGAGTGCTACACGGACAAGGACCTGACTCCTGGCGCCGTTCTCAGCGTGTGGGGACGGAGGTTCATCATCTGTGACTGTGATGACTTCACCCGCGAATACTACAGGACCAAATATGGCATTGGTGAGTCATGCAAATGAGCATTTCAGCCACTTTTAAAAAAAATAAAATTGCTAATGCAAATCTCTTGACATATTTTTTATTGCATCACCCTAGCTCCACAATGTTCACCCACCTTCTTTTAGAAATTATGTTTGTGTCATTTTGCAGACATAAACCTTTTTAGAAGCTGGCAAACGGCAGAAATCTTTAGCAAAATTGTCATTTTTGCAATAGAAGGGACGATAATATTTTTGGGGAAATTTTAAGCTTCAGAAAATACATTATGATATGCTTAATAAGCACACAATCTTGTTCTTCAAATAACAATTATACATTCAGGCTACTACAGTAGTCTCTGCCTAAATGCACACTCTGCTCAAATACACTCTATCATAATAATAATGACATATTTTTTACTACATAATTTGGGTGTATAAATGCACACTCTGCCGAAATGCATGTTTTTCAGCCCTCCCTAGCACTGTGTATTTAGGCGGAGACCTACTGTATTGTATGACTATCATGTATTCAGTGCAGGAAAAAATTAATTGCTTTTGTGTCTCCGCAGCGGAGATGAAGGCAGTGGATTGCATGGGAGAAGAAATTCCCTCTCAGAGCAGACAGATGCCGCCGTACAACGGCTTTGGCAGCGAGGAGGATTCCCTCTGCTCCTGTAAGGGACTTCTGCCGAAACCGCCGAAGAGAGACTTCATCAAGTTCATGGAGCGAGATCGCCGCGGCCTGGACAGCAATGTCCTCCGCTTCCTGGCCCGCATGGACACCAAGAAACCCATCGATATGGACCGTCGCTTCATCATCTCCTACTTCCTGTCTGACGACACCATCTTGGTCTTTGAACCACCCGTCAGGAATTCAGGTGAGCTGAGTGAGATGGTTTGGTTTGATTTTTAGTTTATGTCTCTCGCATTACTGTAATCTGGACTGAGAGGGATTGATGCCGTCAGAAAGGCATAGACAGTTATCCCCACTCAGGAATCGAACTCGGGTTTTCTGCGTGATAGGCAAAGATTCCAACCATTTCACCATAGACGCTGGTGCTGAGTGAGACTGTAGACTTGGAATATTACACATCTCTCAATCTCATATGTGAATGTTAAATCAAAGCTTGTGCATTGTAGGAGGGCACTCGGGTTTGGTCCGTATCCTCTACGTCTTCCTAAATAGCCTACTAAATAGGTGTACTGAGTATCTCTCAATCCCATGTGATTGTGTGTGTCTTCAGGTGTGATGCTCCTTCTACCTCATTCTAAATAACACTATAGTCCCGGTCTACTTCTTGCCACTGAAATGACCATAAGAATGAATGAATGAATGAATGATTTCTATTCAGTAAAAGACCATAAGAAGAACGGCAAGAAAACAAATGAAAATTGTGTAACACAAACTGGATTTTGGCAGAGTTCAGTAAAGAAAAGCATACACGACTTGTAGGTTTGGTAAGATCATGTCAGTCTTGATAACATTTCTATTGGCTGCTGAAAAAGGGGGGCTGCTCAGCAGTGAGGGATCAGCAAAGAAAGTAAAGTAAGTGATAACTTTTCCCTCCTGCTATCTTCCAGGCATTATTGGCGGAAAGTTCCTGGAACGCAGCCGTGTGAAGAAGCCGAACCAAGAGCGTTACAGCACAGAGCTGTCCCAGTACTACACGACCAATGACTTGTTCGTCGGAGCACGCGTCAACTTCAACAACTTTGGCTTCATCCTCATAGACGCTGATGAGTATGCGCTTCAGTTCATGGAGGACAACTCCGGTGCTGTGAGTTCTACTCTCTTGCTCTTAGTAGTGTTGGGTTTTACACCCCTTGCAACACTGTAAAATGTCCATGCACTTCCTGCTGTGGTTTAAACAAGTAGGCTACTATGATTGGACAATACAGTGTGCTGATAATGAATAGTAACAGTAAATAAGAGTAGCATTTATAACAGCTTTTTACATTTCATTCTTTACAAGATGTTCAATGCTCATTACCAAAACAGTCACAGAATTTTAAAGAGAGGGACACACGGCTCCCATGTATTGCAGCATATTACAAAATGCAGTGGTTGCTCACCTAAAACTGTTACTTCTAAGATAATTATTATGGTTTGTGGAAAAAAAACTCAAAACTCAAGATTATGCTAACGTTTTCCATCATTTTTCCTTCAGTTCATGAGATCAAACGTGAACAGCGTACTTCAGAAGCTGGCAGCCAAGTTGGGAACAAGCAAGGAGGACATCCGAGCGTTCTTTGCCAAGACGGATCCCTCCGGTTCTGGCTACATCCCGTTCGAGAAGTTCCGGGAAATGGTTCTCAATGTGGAGCCCACGCTGTCAGACCAAGAGGTAACCTAGTTAGAAGAAGTTGATTATTTGTACAAAGGCAACTTGTTTTGCTGTTTGCAGATCTCATGAGTTTGACATGGTGTAGACAGAGTTTTGGTGAACTCATTCACCTGATATTTTTTCACCTAATGTCTTTGTAATGTAGTCTAATTCGGCTCCTTATAGCAGCAACCACCTGCGGCCTGGAACTTTATATTGTTTTCTCTGTTCAAATACACAGTATTTGGAAACGTCAAATTGTAACTAAAATAGTTGACACCATCTACTTGTAGCATCACACAGCAGGCGACAAACTCAAGGGAATTTACTTTTTTGTACTTAACTTGAAACACCACTTAAATTAACCACAGGAGTCAGACTTTACTTAGAGTAAGGTTTGGTAATACAGTGAAGATCACTTAATTTGAACTCTGATAATTCGATTAAAAAAAAATTCTAATTGATGTCAGATTAACGATTTTTCACCTTCGTTGTCTCTATTACATAACGCGTAATAAGAATTACCAAAAGCCTTGTCTAAAAAAAGTCTGCTTAATTCAAATTTGAGCCCGAGTACAGCCAATCAGCAATGACTGGGCCATGTGTTTGAATGCACAGGACATCGGCTGTCAGTATCATCATCAATTACACTACTTGAGTACTAGTACTTGTATTATTACCATCAGTTCGCAGCCAAACATACAGGATGTGTATTCGGTGGTTGGAGGGGGGGGGGGGGAGGGGAAGGGGGAGGTGAATGCAGAAGATGTGCGTGAAACAAAACGAGAGATGGCTATGCCATCATGAAGTGCCGGTGCTGTAACAACTCAATATGGTACCCATCTTAAGTGGCGTGTGCTGTGTATTGATGCTTAGTCCAACACAGTTATGTTACGCGAACCCACCTCACCCGCCCCAACACATTAGTATGACTATCCATGTGCATCTTGTCAAGAGATGTCATCGTCACAACTGTTGTAAGTGAGACTGTGGCAGAGCTTTCTTGAATGAGTGTAGTCATGGGTGCTAGGCGGTGGGGTGTTACATGGCTTACTTAGGACACGAAGTGCTGTGTTGTGGTCACGTACGGTGTGTAAACTTATGTTTGTCCTTGTGTTTGTCCATGCGTCTGTTGGATCATGAAATGCTTTATACAAGGTCAAGGTGGATGGTGTGCTCTGCAGCTCTCTCTCTCTTTCCCTTGTTTCTAAGTGTAATTCGAACTCGGATAATTCGAGGTGCTTGCTTTATCCCACTCACTTTGAGTTACGTGGATTCCACTGTATTTGATTGGCTATTTTTTCCTCAACAACAAGAACATCCCTAACATATCATTATGCTGTCATGACATTTCAGGTTGTCACCCTTGCCCGTCAGTACAGCGACCGTCGTAACGACGTCGTACTCGACTCTGGCAAACTGATCGCAATCATGCAGGAGGAGTTGAGGAAGAGAAACTTTGAGGGATTCGGCACTTTGTTGGCAGCCTTCAGACACCTCGACAAGGCATGGTAAGGGAGGAAGGGAGAGAACATTGTCAGGAAGAAAGAAAGTTTTGTTAAGGGAGTCATAACATAGGGTCAGAAACAAATACCATAATATTTTAATCAAATCTTAACAAATCATTTCTTTGTATGAACTCAGGTGAAATGGCCCCCTTCTGCTATGCTGGTACATTTACTTAAAAGATGTGACTTTAGTTAATACCCAACATTCTTCTTAGAGAAAATGAAACGTAATGATAAAGTGACCATGTACCACCTTTCATGTTTACTTCACTAATTTTGTCGTAAGTGTGATTGGAAGATAACTGAAATGACCTGACAGTGTCCATAGTGCCATAAAACCTTTACCAAACAAAAGAACAAATTGAACCATTTAACCTGTTACTTGTTGTATTAAATGAGAAATGCCTTTTGTTATCAATGTATCATGTCTGTGTGATGATGTGTCCCCAGCGCTGGTGTCCTGGACAGAGAAAGTATCAGGAAAGAGTTCGGAGCCCAACACGTGCCCCTGCCTGACGACATGCTCAGAGCTGCTCTATCAGTGTAAGTTGAGGCCATACACATGAATAGACAGATTGTTTTGATGCCATACCCGATTAGAAGTTGTCTATCTATTGAGACACCTGCTTCTTTTGCCGTTATAGTGTCACATCGGAATTTCAAGGGCGTTGCCAGAAGAGAATAAAATGCATAGAAAACATAATGTAGACCAAGAATGGGGTAGATGCATCACCTCTATGTTATTTAGGTAGGTGCATCCAAACTGGGATTGAAGATTCAGTGTTCACCTCAGGTGGAAAAAGCGTCTGAGTTAAATCACACTGGAGACTGGTGAGGATTTCCATCAAGGCGTGTATGATGTATGGTTCTATGTGCAGTTCATTTGGTGAAAAATATCACAACTAAAATCTGTTGCAAGTGGTTCAAAATAAAAAGAAAAAATGCATGAGGATTGTGAAATTAATAGACTTGTCAACAACTAACGGGAAAGCTATCATTCTTTTGTCATAATCAACACTGGGCATATTTTGACAAGTATTTCCCAACTTTTGTCTTCACATTATCTGAACTGCGTTTTTCCCCCAATCTGCACATTTTCTAACTTGTGTTTCCCCACTTCTGTCTACACAGCGCCAACACAGCTGAGGGCAATAACGAGGCCGTGAAGTACGAAGATTTCGTCAAGTCCCTCAACTGGCGTGACTTCCCTGTTCCCCCTGTGCAGTACCAGCCAACAGGCGGCAGCGAAGACTGGTGTGGGACCAAGGCAAGCAACGAGATCAACAATATCCACTACGAGCCTTTGTTACAGCAGATCTTTGGCGACGTGTCCAGCGAGCCCGCAGTAGCCCCGTAGACTGACTCAGCTGGAAACAAATTCTCGTGGAAATGTCGATCATTTTAGGCTGTTAGTGTTAAAATTTCTCATCTATTGAGATTGGTAGCCTTTGAAATTTATTTCCGTTCAAAAACATGTGCAAGGGATGCGATTCATCTCGATCAGACACCAAGGAAAGTGTTGTTTCTATTCACCTGGATCTTGTTTCACTTATCATTTTAGCATTATGAGTTTCAGTCAAAATCTCACAGAATTTGGTACCTCTAGTTGTGCAAATTTGAAGCATTAGATCATTTCCTTCAACAAAGCTGCAACTGAGTGCTTTTGGCAATAGTAGAAACATGCAGGAATGCAAATAGAAACAATGTGAAAGTAAGAAATTGTTATTTGACAACTTCTCAGAGATGTAAAAACTAAAAATTTGAACAAAATTTGAGAGAGATCAAAATCAATGTGCGAAGATTTTTTCACCCAGCTCTGTTCCTTTCTTTTCTCTTTTTGAGACATAAATCAAAAGCACTGTCTCATTACCTCTCAAATCATTTGATTTTGATCTTACCAAGGCTTTTGTTTTTCTGAAACCTCTACCAAGGCTTAAAGTGCCACTCGGTAGATTAAAAAACTTCACCAATAAAGTTTCTTGTGGTCACTTTAAGCTCTGGCTTTTTCACTCGCTCACACAAACAAGAAAGTCAGCTATATTTAAAATATTTTTATTGAACATCGTCATTGTGCAACACTATTCCGCCAATCATGAAGAATTCACAATTTGGTCAAGTTTTTAAATAAGTGAATTTCTACAGTGTGAAAAGGGAGAGAAAGTAGATATTTACATTACTTCCATGAGCAATAAGTATATTAATTTCAGATTTATGTTGAGCATACAATATTGTTGTGATTACGATTAAGTTTTCGCTAACTTAGGTATCTTGTTGTGGTTATAAAAGATATGCCAAGCATACACACATACGTGCATGTACACAAATAAATAATACGGGAAGGCTGTTTTAGATTATGGACACATTAAGGTCTGTTTTGTTCTTCCTATTTTGAAAGCCTTTCTTGTATATTTTGTTTCCGTCCAGTATCTACAACCGTTTTAAAAAGTTAGAAATAAGCAAAGCAAATCCTGTTCCATTTCTCAACTTTTGTATATTTTTTATACATAATATGTACCGGGTACGTGTACATTTACAAAATACATCACAAGTATTACAACAACTATTTCCATACTAGCTGTGATATACTGAAATGTTGGTGTGAGGAAGCAACAAGTTATATATATATATATCACATGTATGTCTGCTTGCAAAGTGAAATGTCCGTCCGTTTTATGTATGGCAGTTTTCTATTGTTTTGTTATGAATGAGTCGCATATCTGAGAAGCAAGCTTGGAATCCTAAAAATAGGGATGAATATGATGTCTTTGTGTATGCATCCTTTTTTTTCTTACATTTATTTGCTTTTTCTTATCCTTTTTTCCTCTTTTTTCTTGCTCCCTCTCTCCTTTTTTCTTTTTTTTTTTGGCAAGTTCGAGTGAAATATCTATCTTGATTGCAAAAGGCAAGTTGATGTGAAAGATAATTGTGAAGGTTGAAGAATGACGAGCTTGAGCTGTGATTTTCTGTGCAATGTCATGTCCTTATTATGTGTGATGAAAATGACCCCTGTATTGTCCCAAACACTTTAGGAAGAAAGAATAAACCTTTAATGAATTTTGGAACAAACCTAGCCCATGTATGATTTTTCTAAATCTAACTACTAAACAAACTATTTCGAAATTGTATTTCCTGTTTCAAGTTACATGATTGCTCTGGTGTGGTCTATTCCTTCTACTTCTTTCTCATCGGTACTATTGTCTATCGTTCTAATCTACTTCCTCGTGCGAAATAAGTTTGTAGTGTCAATAGTGCTGTAAAACCTGTCCTTAACCGAGAAAGCAACAACTAATCCCTTCCTTCCTTCTTTCCTTTCTGTTTGTCTGTCTGTCCATCTATCTGTCTGTCTGTCTGTCTGTCTGTCTGTCTGTCTGTCTGTCTGTCTGTCTGTCTGTCTGTCTGTTTGCCTGTCTGTCTGCCTGTCTGTCCGTCTGTTTCAATTTATGTTTGTGTTACAAGGGTGGCCTGTAGTCATTCCGTAAGCCTTCCTCCCACGTGTCTCTATTGTACGAGTATATTATTATACTCTGGCACTGAAACAACCTAAGGACCTATGGTGTCGTATATTATTATACTCTGGCTCTGAAACAACCTAGGACCTATGGTGTCGATAGTAACATAGAGTATGGAGATATTGAGAGGAGGAACTGGGGAATAAAGGTTGATGACAACCATGAGGAGGGGAGTGAATGCGCAGAAGAGTCGCACTCGAAGCAAAATAAGCGTGGTAGGCTTACCCTGCGCGTGCCAACTGTTAACTCGTTAACTGTTAACTGATAATCGTCGATGGAGCCGTAAACCCCAAACTAACTAACTAACTGCAGAATGTGGTGTGAAGGTGCGATATTGTGCTTCAGTTCTGCACTAATTCGTTGGTCTTGAGAGATTATTACAAGGTGTTGACTTGACAATGGAATAAAAATGTGCTGTTTTACATAAAGTGATCTAAGTTCCCTCTCTCCTTATAATCCGTGCTCCCTGATAGCCCTGTCCAAGCTCAGGTTTGTGCACCGCATGAGTCACCGTATAGAGAGAGACGGAGAAAGTCTGCCATTTTCTGAACTTAGAGAAGGCAATCTGCTGAGGTTTCAAAACAACAATTAACATTTGCAACTTGTTCACTGAATGCCACATTGGCCGACTACTGTGAAGGTTGTCAAAAGCTTTTTCATTAAATGACGTAATAAACGGGCTATTGTCCCATCCCGTTGGATTTGGACAGCAGAGTCCGTGTGTGGAGATTTCGTGCCTTTCGTCTGTTGGTTGTTTATTGATTTTGTGGGGTTTTACGTCTCTTTCGACGCAAGAAGGTCACTTCGGCGCCAAAAATACCTCCAGATCTGATGTAATGTTGTTATTTTTGTACTCATTTACTTAACTGACAAAAACCAAAAGTATTTCTCGGTGCCGATATGACCTTATAGTGTCGATGGAGCCGTAAAACCCCAAACAAACAAACAAACAAACTTAGCTTACTTTGCAGTGTGAACAAATACAACAATGAACATACTTTATTAATCTACGGAGGGAAACTTGCTTTGCAATAATGTATACAATGGCATTCATGAATTATTCATACGTGGAATATACATAATAATTATACTTAAATCAACATCAATAACAGATTCCATGTAAACAATGCATTCACACAAACAATAAGAAAAAAAAGAAAACAGTCATATTATAATAAATCTCCGCGAGGAAATTCATTCTGCAATGGTGTACAAACACATTCATATTCATACAAGTGATGATACATACATGTAATGACAAGTATGGACATAAATGACGTCACCTATACAAATTATGCATTTACACACATCATTGCCGGTCGCCGTAGTGCAGCGCCCAAGAATAGAAAAACAGTAAACTATATTCATAGCAGAACTATTGGAATACAATTGACCACAATTGATAGATATTATTTCTACCCCCAGCAGACTCAATAACATTGAGAAAATAATATGCTCATTATTGTAGGCATTCTTTTTTACATGCTGTGAAATTCAACATACATGTAGGCCTAGGCCCTACTGACAAGACTTTTCTCTGTCCGAGCCGGATACCCATCGACATCTGGGCGTGGTGAGGAAAATGCATCCCAAGGACACAACGTTGGGCCCGAGTTGGGATTCGAACCCGCAACCTCACGGTTACGAGTCCGGCAGCAAACCCACTAGGTCACCGACACCATAGCTGGTCGTCACAATGCAGCGTCAAGGTCATATGAGAGTACTATAGCAATCAGAATAAATGACATAGCCTACATGTAACAATGCAGCATTATCGTATGACAATATAGTTGAACCTGCTCCAGTGACCACCTGTATAAGACGACCACCTGCACAAACGACCACTTTCCATAGACTGCCAAAGTACATTTCTTCTATATACTAACCCTGTCTAAGATGACCACCTGTCTGAAACGACGACTTCTTCCTCGATATTTGGTGTTTGTCTATGACAGTTCTGAGTGTATTTTATTATACTGAGCATATCATTGCCTCTGGTAGGCTCAATAGCTTTGAGAAGTGACCTATGCACGTGAAGTTTTAGTCTGGGATTTTTACTGCACACGCCACACACACAAAGGCTACATACAGGTAGACAGACAGACAGACAGACAGACACGAAGACAGAGAGAGAGAGAGAAAGAGAGAGAGAGACAGAGAGAGAGAAAGAGAGAGCGCGCACTCTCCTTTGAAATAATAAATTGCCACCGAGTCAAAACAGAACTCAAATTATCATCTTAACAAAGTCAGTCACCGGTAGGGCCTATATCAACGACCTAACTAATCTGCCAATTTTTGTAAATGGCTGATAAATTATCACCTGTTTTTAAAGGCCTACATGATGAATGATGCGCGCTAAAGTTGAAAGATAAAATGGGAGCATAAAATCGTCAAATCCGTGCAGGAGGAAATAGAAAGACAGGACGCAATTATTTTTAATTCCGTTGAATGCATAATAATCCTTTTCCCCTGTCGTCATCATTGCAAACAAAACAACAAACCCGACGCTTGATTACAAAATCAATAGATGCCAACGTTTTTGCGCAAAATCTTCTTCCTATGTTTTCTTTAAGTTTAATTTTGGGGTTTTATTGGGTTTATTTTCCTGAAAAACTTTTTTTCTGCCATTACCGAGTATCGATTACTTCATCGGTTGCTTTATCTATCTAATAAACTCTAAATCGCTATGAAATGAGGATTTGCAACTTTAGAAAGTTTTCACTGCGTGCATCAACATCAACAAAGTCGACATCGTGAATCATATAGTCACCAAGGCCCGTGGGCTTTCTCAAGTTGATTTACTTCCTGACAATATGGACCAAATCGCCAATAAAGCGAACTTCCCGGGGTATTTTTATTTTTCAAATAGCTAATTTCACTGCCGGTAATGTTCTCTTTGCGTTGCTTATAAACTATTTCCATGGTAACATAAAAGTGCGCCGTCGGAAAAATGTATAATTCCATCCAAATAACCGCTAAATTGACAAACTATGAGCACAGCCCATGGTGTTATGACTGAAACGTTGCAGTGTTTTCGTAGTTATTCATAATTTGCATGCGCGCACGTGCGTGTGTGTGTGTGTGTGTGTTTGTGTGTGTGTCTGTGTGTTTGTCTGTTGTATTTATGCGAGTCTGTGTAATTGTGTGTGAGGGATGAGTAGAGAGAGATAGCGAGAGAAAGAGAGAGAGATAGCGAGAGAGATAGATAGATAGAGAGAGAGAGGGAGAAATAGTAGCTTTGAAAACGGATCCCGAAGATGACACCGCAAGAGCAGAAAATGAATTGAACTAGAACTATGGATAGATTCTAAATACTCTGCTAATGAAAAAAAGAGAGAGGGGGAGAGAGAGAGAGAGAGAGAGAGAGAGAGAGAGAGAGAGAGAGAGAGAATCAAAGAGAGAGAGAGAGAGAGCATAGAAAAAACAAGCAAAAACTACAGCACCACCAGTAAGAGACACGGCCAACGACACGGCAAAGAGGAGAGAGAAAAGAAAGGCTCGGCCCCTGGTGAGACATCTGAGAGAAAAGAGAGGGCTGAGACAATAAAATAGCAACAACAGCAATAACAACAACAACAACAAAAACGCCTGGATTCAACCGCCAAAGAGCAAGAACTCGTTGACACTATTGAGAGTCAAGGGGAAAACAAACTCCGGAAGTGCTTATGAAAGAAGGGGGGGGGGGGGGGGGGAGACACAAACAGGGGCAACGAAACAGCCTTCAATGATAAATTAGAAATCCAAACGAAGGCCAGAGAAAAATATCAAGACCCATCAAAAAACTCCAGATATCACTGGACCTAGATGTTAGATTTCCGTAAGTCCCGGAAATTGGTTCTGATGTGTCTAACAAGTACCGGCATATCTAGGACGATGATAAGAGTAAGGACGCTAGAGATGAAAGCGATGGCGAGAGCGCCAGTCGTTATGGCCGTTGGGCGGGAATCGTAGACGCTCTCTTTCTTCCTCCGTTCACTGGAGAGTTCGACCTTCTCCACAGACAGCGACTCCACAATGGCGGCTCGGAGCTCTTCAACCTCGTCATTCGTCAGCTGACTTCTGCTGCTCATGTCGGGGCCCTGGACCTGAGGACATGCAGGGAAGACCGTCATCACTTCATGGTTGGCTGGTGCTTGATTTTTTGCTTAACGCACCTTGCAACACTGTCGTAAGGTCATAAGAGGCGGGACATCCGAATTTTACGTCCACCTCCGATAGGACGGAGGTCGAAGCCATGGTCACTCCTAAAATATCCCGTTGATCCTCCCAGGATTCGAACCCGAGGCCTCCCCATTTGTGCGCTGGCGCAATATCAGCTACAGCGGGGGGGGGGGGGGGGGGGGGGGGGGGGCGGGGGGG
>JAUKPP010251233.1:0-12669 GCA_032273245.1 Phyllaplysia taylori
ACAACCAAAATTCACCCCCCCCCCCCACAAAAAAAAAAAAAAAAGAAAAAAAGAAAAAGAAAGAAAACAAACAAACAACAAACAAATAACAACAACTAAAAATATTTAAAAAAAACCAAAGTCAAAATGTCCCTTCCAGTTTAACTTTTACGGAAACCATGGAAATAGAGATAAAAACGTTACAAATCCTTTTTGTTGACAAGTAATACACATTTCCGTTTCCACACATGAGGCACAAAAATGATTTTCAAGTATTGCAGCCTTTATGAAACATTTTGTAGTTCTATGTACTCCCAAGGGAGTTTCTCCGTCTGTTTGTGTCTGAATGATAAAACGGTCAGTGAGAATCAATATGTCGAACATAGGGAAACAAGAATGGAAAGCAAGAACGAAATAAGAACAGTCGTTGGGTTATATTAAGAGTTGTGTGTTTGCTTTTGATAATAGTCTCACGTAGCTGGTCGGGGTTTTCTGGTGCATTAATATATTTGGAAAAAGCAGATATGGATGGAAAGAAAGAATATAAGTTTGAGAGACGCAGAGAGAGGGATAGTGAGAGATACAGAGAATGAGAGAAAGAGTGACAAGAGAGAAACACGGAGAACAACACCAAAAAAAAGGAGAAAGGGAAGGTAGTAAGAGACATAAAGAAAGAGGGAGAGAGAGAGAGAAAGAGGGAGAGAGAGAGAGAGAGAGAGAGAGAAAGAGAAAGAGCGAGGAATGAGAGGGAGACTAAATGTGGAGACGTAAATTCGGAAACTTTGTAAACATCACATTGCTAACAGTGAAGCGAGGGTAAGACGTGACTGATCATGGACCCGTCCATACAAAAGGGTTACATGAATACGACTTTTACAGACGAAACATCTTTGACATAAGACAAAATATTTGTGTTTTCTGACTCTACACAGACTCACATTCCATCAGCGAGAAGAAAGTCGTCAAAATAACAAGCTGTTTGGCCTTCATCAGCTTCTCTGCCTCAGAGGGCGATGCCCGTTTGTTAGTAAATTCTAAGACTCTCGTTAGAGGTTAGAGTTCGAGCACTTATTATCTCCAAAGAAAGTGTAGATGTAGAAAAGATCTTGAACGCGCTCACACGCAAACACACACACACTGACTCTCTCGCAAACACAGGCTATATGTTTTTCTCTTTTTTAAATCTACTCACGCCCTATCCAGAAGGATATGAAGAAACAACTTAGATACACTCTCATTAGAGATGGTGTTGAGAAATCCCCCTCTCTCTTCCTCTCTCGAAAACTGCTGTAATAATAGCAACAAATCCTTGATGTAATTTCCAAATCTTCAGCAAAAGTGAAGCGACATTGACGTTCTCACTCAGTGACGACAACACACGCGATCGAGTAGATCTAGATCTCCAGAGTAAGCAGCAGACGATATTCTGCACAACTCCCGCCAAACAACGTCCACCATCGACGGCTGCTCCGAGCGCGGTGCGGGACGGTGCTGCTCGGTGCTAGTCCGGCGTCGTTAGCCCCACTTCACTTCCGCGATTTCGTTTCGTCGTCGGCGCGGGAGAAAACAAGGTGCCGGTGGATATTTTTAGATGAGCGAGGAGAGGAGGGATAGGGGTAGGATTAGGGAGAGGAAGAGGGAAGGGCCGGGGGGGGGGGGGGTTATCATGGATGATTGTGATTGAAAATGCAGAACAAAATGGTCGGCATGGAATGAGAGGTCGACGGAGTGGATAAAGGCAGATAGAGAGAGAACTAGAGGGAATAAGAATAGGCGAGTAAAGGAGAGGGATGAGGGTAGTGGTGGAGAGGGAATGGGAAAGGGGAGAAGAGGGGGGGGGGGGGAGTCGTTCAATCAGAGAGGGCGCGAAGCAGCAAAACGAGAGAACAATGATTGATGGAACTGTAAATTATGAGAGAGAATGAGTGAGTGAGTGAGAGAGATTGAGAGATAGAATGTAGAGGGAGAGCAGGTTGAGAAAGTTGAACAATTAGAGACAGAGAAGGAGAGAGAGATAGAGAGAGAGATAGAGAGAGAGAAAAACAGATAGAGAGAGAAAGAGAGAGCTCGCAAGGTAGAGCCAGGGAATAAGTGACCTATAGAAAAATTAAATACAGATAGAGAGAGCGAAAGAAAGGGAGCGACTGAGAAAAGTAGATAGGCAGGCAGAAAAAAAGAGAAGGGAGAGGAAAAAGGCGAGACAGATTGCAAGAGAGAGAGAGAGAGAGAGAGAGAGAGAGAGAGAGAGAGAGAGAGAGAGAGAGAGAGGGGGGGGGGCGAGGGGAGAAACATGCAGATTGAAACCAGTTATGGATTGAAAGATGAAAGGTACGTTGAGAACAGATGTTATGGTATCAAATTTACATATTCGAGAAACATCAAGCAAGATTCAAGGGCAACATAATCTTTGGTTTGTAGTAGGCCTAGTCGTAAATCGACGTTTTTAAGTTCGTGCGCACGTGCGGCTTGGTTTGATTTGCACGTGCTCGCAGGAGCAAGTTTTGGATTTGGCCAAGATAAATGTGATTTTAAGTCACTTCTTGCAAAAAAAACCCACCCAACAACGCTAACTATAAAAAATTCACAACTCTGTTAAAATAGCCGTTAGATAAAAAACAACAACGTGAACACAAGAAAGTGTAAGGACGCTGATGAGAGCTGTTGGTTCGTACACATGCTCTAAGATTTGTAAAAAAAAAAAACAAGAAAAAAAACAAAAAAAACAACAACCCAAAAACCCCCGAAAATCCAGGACTAACGGGCGGTACTTTTTTTTTTATACCCAGATATTTTTCCATGTGAGCATAATATTCCCCATAACAGGCTACAACATCATCGATCGACGGCTGCTCTACGTGCCTTTGCCATTCAATAGCTTAACAAATTAAAACTGCAGAGCTACGGACTCGTTTGTCAATTAGCAAATAGACGTATATTCATCCCTAAATTGGAAGCTCCATAAAGAACAGACCAAATCCGAAAGAAAAACGACATCGATGCGAAAAAATGTTCAAAGCGAAAACCTCATTTAATGAAGAGAGTTAAAAATCTGAATTGGAACCATCGGACCTTTACAAGTGTAGAGCCTCAATTTAGTCTCAGGTATTTGAAGCAGCCTAATTAAAAAAATCGAAAAATTTCCAGGTGTCGTTAATCCGCATTAAGTTGTGTTTGTGTATCTCCTGCTGGCATTAGCCTTGATGAACCTGCCATATCATTTCCATACAAAACCGCCATCTGTTCCCAGTCAATTGAAACTAATTAGTTTCATTACAACACTTGTTTGTAATCACTGAATAATTTCTCTATATTACTAGTGCGAATGGCTGTTCATTGCAGGGGATAATATTCGTTTTGTCTCTATTGTAATAATGGTATCCGTATCCTTCTCTCTGTCGATCTCTCCGGTATACTTTTCTGACACTAAGCTCACTGCCACTTTGACACTTAATTGTCAGCAGATGTTTAAGCCCGGGACTATTATTGTCACTTTTTGGTCCATTAAGCCCAATGTTGATTGAAATAGACCTCCCATTCCAACCAATAATGCTAGAATACAAGGGCAGGAGAAAGAGATATAGTTGATCTAGTCATCATAAACAGATAAGTAAAACTAAAATTGATAGTTACAGTAAAAAAGGAATAAGTCAGACAAAACGAAAAGGAACCTTAACAGTGGATATAAACACACAAACAACAACCCACCAATAACGAAAAATCTAGAATAATAGTATATCAATTCTTTTAGTATAAACCGCTGTCTGTGATGTACACTGTGCTCTGGTTAGGCTCTTCGCCTGTCACACAGAAGACTTGAGTCTTTCAGAGTCTGCTAGGATCCATCCATCTCAGGCTAGGTTGGGCCTTGCAGGCAGAGACGAAATTGCCCGTATTTTGAATTACATATGTATCTTAAAGTGTTGCAAGGGACGTAAAACAACAACAACAACAACAATAAAAAAGAAAACAACCCACCAATCCTTTCAGTGTAGGCTTCGCAGCACAAACATAATAGAAATATAAAGAAAATTGTACATGTAATAAGATACCAGTTCAGTTCAGTTCAGTTTGGTTTATTAGGCCCATTGGCCAAAAAGTCTTTACATTGCATTTCCGAAGAATACCACGGGATCTACAATCAAAACATGAAAGCATACCATTAAGCTGTATCTTTTCCAGATTATTTTCGCTGATTCTTGATTGTTGGCGATTGAGAGAAATAGGTTTGTAGGTCGACTAAGAAATTTGAGGAGCATTTTCTGTTTTTGGGGTAAGTGAAGATGGATTCTTTCCTATGATTGGAAAGGGGATATTGATGGGAACAACCAAATGAAGAAGGAAAAAAGAATGCTGCTTCTAATGAAACCCTAGCCTTGCGGAGGGGGAAATTGATTTGTTTTAGTGTTTTTTTATATTGTCGTTGGAGTTTACTAAATACGCAAGTACACTGTATGTAGTAATAAGCGCCGTCGCTGTGGCATTATGGTTTGGCTTTTCGTCTGTGATGTGGAAGACCCGAGTTCGATCCTCTTAGTCTAGGGTGATCCGGACAGGTAGGGTCGAAGTAGCTCGTCTTGTCAATGACCTTACAGCGTTGCAGGGGGACGTAAAACAGTTAACCAAACCAAACTAGGGGTTGCAATAACTTTGGCAGTGGAGGAGCGAGAGATATTTTTTTTCTTCTTTTTTTTCTTTCTCTAAAACCTAGAAATAATGTTAGACGTGACATGTTCAATTAATGACAGACGTTCCTTGTGGCTGCAGGTTCTTTACTTTTATTCTGGTGATGGGTCGTTTGAAAATTGAGAATTGTCATATCAAAAATTCTGGACTCACACGTTTAGAGAATCGGAATGGCAATATCATATTATGCTTACATTTTGCATCATCCCTTTCGGTGTTACATATAGATGTTTTTTTCCTCGCATGGCGACAATTCTATGAAGCCAAGGTGAAATATGAGAAGTTCATTCTTTTCATTGAATCACTATAAGAGACCAATCTGCCGAAGTCAAACCAAAGCTTGCCCAAGTCACGTTGGTTAATTCAAGGCTCAGTACTCTCTTTCCAGTCCACGTGTCATCATGGGGTTTGATTGTTAATACAATTTCTGACTGACTTTCACAACTCTGTCTCAAACACTCTCTCACTCTATTTCTCTCTCTCTATTTGTCCCTCCCTTTGGCATCCCATCTCCACTCTCTGTCTCTCACATCCTCTTTATAACTAGCTTTGAGATTGATAGCAGGACTTGGCCTCAATATCTCAGTGTGAAATGAGTCAGCGAGACTAAATTCAAAGTCAGATTTTGAGGTGCTTTGCTTTCTAGTTTTAGGCCCCTTACAAAATTTACTGTATTTCTTGTCAAATGTATTGTAATGTTTATTCCACTCACACAACGTCTAACAACCTTACCTGGTATCAAGTACATAATTATAGTAAATTTACTCAACGGCAACAAACATCTGGCACCCCAAAATCAGGACACAGGACAAAAAAAAAGGAGAAAAAGTCCCTTGCAACACTGTAAACTCATCTAGGAGATGGGCTACTTCGACCCTGCCTGCCAGGACCAACCCGGGCTGAGAGAAATGAATCCCAGCCGAAAAAATGCAGATCGACCGCACATCAGCGGCAGTAACAACAACAGCAACAGTAGCAACAAACTTACACCAACAGCAACAATACCAACAAACGCACATCAACAGCAACACCAGCAAGGGCACCAGCAACAACAGCTGCAGCAGACGGAAGTACATGCAAAACTTTTACCTCATTAATAATAGATTGCATTTATATAGCGCATTTCCCCTCTCGAAAGAAAGCTCTATGCGCTTTACAATCATTATTACCCCAGCAGACCAAGACACTCAGAAACCACTTCAACTTCCTGGGAAACATACAATGCAAGATGCCATTTTACAGGCGCTAGAGCACTAAAATACGGACAAGATCGTTCGCTGTCTATAGCCGGGTACCCAATCACACCCGGGTAAAGTGAGGAAAAATGATGTAAAGTGCCTTTCAGAAGGACACAAAGTTGGGCCCGAGCTGGGATTCAAACACACAACCTTCCGATTACAAGTCTGGTAGCCTTACCATTACCGACGTATTTACGAAAATCCGAAGCTTACTGAATCGATGATTAAGAGGCAGTTGTACTTTAGCTAATTTTGTGGGCAATCACGAGAAGCAAGGTAGCCTAATACTTCAACGTAAGCTGATTTGCCGTGGAGGAAAACTCAAGACTTAGGGTAGTCAGGTCGATTGTCCTTATTCAAAGCTTTCTTGGTCGAGAGAAAAGAGAAAACTGACATAAGATACGGGATAATGGTGGTGTTTGTTTTGTGGATGTTTTAAGTGCTTTATTGACACTAAGGTAATTTTTAGAACCAGAGAATACCTTAGAGAAATGACAACTCATACAGAAAAGTATAAGATGTAAAACATTTCACTAATTACCCGCACAGATGGTTCAGGGGAAAAAAGAAAACATCAGTTCAGGTATCATACGATCCAATTTCCTCAGTCTCCTGCGCATAATAATAGGATTACGCAAGTCAATAATGTGTGGACTGATAATGTGCTAAAATTTTATATCTGCCTCATTGCAGATTCTTTCAAAACGTGATCCACTTTAACTATTGCAAAACCAATAACCTGGCATAACTCAACGGTCCGTCTCTGCCTCCTCCTCCCCCCACCTCTCTCTATCTCCCCCTTCTTCTCCTGCAATAGGTTTCCAATTTTGTCTCCTTTCTCTCTTCCCCCTTTCATTTCCGCTCTCATATTTTTGCCTATTTCTTGACTCTCCATTTTCCCGGTGACGGGCTATGATTTTTACCTCATAGTGTCGATGGAGCCGTAAAACCCCAAACAAACAAACAAACAAACAATTAAACAAACAAACATTTCTCCAATTTTCTCACTCGCATTCATCTTGCCTCACTATTCATTCTTCCATTCGCCATTGTTTCATACACAGAGCCGTATTGCTACTTTATAAATAGTTAGGCTCAAAACAACTCTAGTAACTTCAAGGTCAATCAGTTAATTATGATAATACATTAACACGATAGATTACAAAAGATTGCTTTTCAATGAGAAATAGGACTCCCCTTCTGGCCAGCTACCACAAATAAAAAATATATCAATCGTCGTTATTTAAGGCAGTTTCCACTCTTGCCCCAGAAACGAACTTCTCTCGAAGCACTTAATCCAATTCCATGCATAAAGCTCGTCCAATCTTGATGCCTCTGATCAGATCATCAAATGGCAGGTCAATAAGCCTCGGCAAAAAGTCTGTTTTCGAAAGATCCGGATAACAGGATATTGTTTTAGGAGAATTCGGAATACTTGAATGGACTAGTACTTTTAATGTATAGCCGTCATCGCGCCTCTAGGTAAAATGTCGAGTATAGACCGACAGACCTGTTACATTCAAAGGAAATAAAGAGACCACCAAACAGACAATAAAACAAAATCAAACAAAAGACAAACAAACAAGAAAACCCACAAAGTAAACTGAAAGAACTCATAGCATAAAATAGGCAAACCAAACAACAAACACAAAAACAAACAAAATACAAACCAAACAAATATAGTCACCCCAAACAGAATAGATTCCTTACATTATGCAATAAATGAGTCCTAAAAGGACAATCAATATGATATCCGTCGATCCAATAGGCAAGAAGAAAGAGTTAAGAATGCTGAATTATTAGACCATTAGGCTTTTGTCATTTTACACTCTCACCTCAACCCTTGATTCTTTTGCACACGATTCGGATAAACGAATACTCCATCGTCCTTCACCCCACCTCGGCGTTCCAGCGGAAGTGTGGGTGAGGATGAGACCCAGGCTCCGGACATTTTCTGGACAGCGACATGCCCGAATGACATCCCAGGAAGCTGGGAGTTGCCGGCCCTTAATGGTGCCCGTGGAATTGCATGCTTGTTCAGCTGCCTGATGTATGCCGGGGCACGGAGCGAAATTGAATAGGTTTAGATTGTCCACTTTTTTTTTACGCCCACAACGTCAAGGATTTTTGAGGCTTTAAAAAGAATAGTGTTTTCCTTTCTAAGAACGATTCTTGGCGCAGTTCTCTTCCCGTTTTATGGGGGGCACGTGCACCCTCAAAACCTTTTTGGACGATTGACTTGCTTGTACATAATGTAATTTTAAGTAATTGCGCGAGTAAGTTTCAAGCTAAAGCTACATTTTTTAAAATTGTTTGGATCAAATAGGTGCCCACGGTCAATTTCCCATCCATATACTTTAATGATTGTAAAGCGCATAGAGCCAGTAATTGGGATATGCGCTATATAAATGCAATCCATTAATCCATTATTATACGTTGTTTTTTTCACCAACAGTGGTTTATCAATTCTACGATGACAAAAATTCACACTTCGTTTTTTTTTATCCGACACTGGGCTTAATTTGCCAGTTTCACTCCCTGACATTTTCTACGTCACTGCATCATCTTCTCTAATGACTTACTGGTGCTGTAAGAACCTACATACAACTATTGGTGTTTTCGAAAAACATTCGAAAGGTACCCACGAACTACTTTCAACATGCGAATAATCTGCTGAAGTCGAATTCAGACTCGTACTGGGGATTCCCGAATTGATGATCCATTATGAGTCATATTCGTACCGATGCGAACAGGATTATGTTTTTGTTTCTAATTTGGCCCTCGGGGTGAAAAAAAAAAGAAAAAAAGGAAAGAAAAGAACTCTCATAAAACAGAATTACGTTAATATTTATTCGATAAACAACGTTTACATACTCATTGTCGGTCATTCGCTCAGGCATACCATCCTGTAGTATAACGGAGTCATGAGACACAGGTATTTCTTGGCTTGGAAGCTAGAAATAAACTGTTGCATTAACGAGCCACAATCATAGGCTCATCTCGGCAAATTTCCTGTACTAAGAGGATAGGATAGGGCGAGAAGGCGATCCAAAGATTGACGTTGTGCGAGGGAATGTACGAGGAGGATTGTTGGCATTGAAAGAGGGGGATTGAGAAGGAACCGGAAGGAATCTTGACTTGGAGGGAAATGCACAGGTTTAGAATAAGAGATAATTTTGCGCTTTGGGAAGTGAGTAGACAATTTACTTGGTTTAATTTTTAGGATGGTTGAGTTGATGGAAGGGTGGACAGATGGATGGACAATGGATCAATCGATGGAATGACTAATGGACGGATGAATGGATGAAAAGGTTGATCAATGGATGAAGCAATGGTGCTGATTGATGGATGGGAGGATGAATAGATGATTAGGTATGTAGGCGTGCAGGGAGACGGATAAAAAATGAAGAGATAGATAAATAGATTGACAGGCTGACAATGAGACAGACTGACTGTTAGAAAGACAACAAACAAAATCCCCAAAGCAAAACAGCAAAAAAAAAAAAAATCCCAACAAAAAACCCCCAAACAAATAAACTCATCGTTCTACGGGAATTCGTGCCAATTTCAGCTAAGTTCTCAACTGACCAGAAGTCTGAGATACCCACTACCCACGTCAAGGCGAGGCGAAGACTAATTGTTTACCAGAGCCGTGACGACGAGCTAAATATTTGGCCGTTTGTTTGACAGATCGGGCGTAAATAGCTCTGCGAATCCTGGAAACTCGCTGATGGATGTAGACTCGAGTCCGGCAGTGCTCAAACTTCTTGAAATTATAGATCTAGCCGGAATGGTGATTGCACGCATCTCTGAAAGGCTAAAACATCCATACGACTGGTATCTCTATAAATATACAAATCGGAAGTAAATACCTGCGTTTCAGAATATTTGTGCCCTTGGGATGCTTTTCTTGATTTAGGTTTATGCCAAAGGGGTAAAGAAGGTACCGTATTACCACGTGGTCCTTATAGAAACATCAAAATTAATTGCAGGTGAGAAAAAATTTGTTATTTTTCGAAATTATATACGTGAAGAGATTATGACGGTGCAGATTATAAACCCGCGCATATCCCCATGGGTGAAACACCTGTGATTAATCTCTGTTGTGTTTTGGTGAAAAACAAACAATAATAGCTATAATATCTTTGGAAATTAATTCATCCGTTCATAAGGTTGGTCAGGCCAAAAAGTCGGTTGATATATCATACATGTCATCATTACTGTATTAGGTTACACGTTTTAGGCCCCTTGAAACACTGTACTTCGACCCTGCCTGACAGGGCCAATCCGGGCTGAGAGGAATGAACACCAGCAGAAAAACGTATATCGTCCACACTTGGGATCGAACTCGAGTCTTCCGCGTGGTAGGCGAAGAGCCAGACCATACAGCACAGACGTCGGTGAGGTTTATTTGATTTCTAGCAACATGTTACGCAATAAAATTGTCACTTGCTCTTAAACCTCTCCCAACGTTTCGCTGATTGCCGGGGACACGTCATTCTAGCTCTCTCTGACATGACAATAATAAAAACAAGCCGCAAAGGTGAAAGAAACACACACTAGAAAAACAACCCAAACAAAATACCCACTCCAAAAAGAAAACCTCCAACAAAAATCCCCCAAATCCCAAATCCATGAAGCGGAGTAATGGTGGTTGGAAAGGGGTGGGTGGGGGGGGGGGGGGGAGGCATTTACACGTCAATTATCATTCAGCTTGGGTGGCTTTTCATGTCAGAAAAATGAAGCATAAACATCATTTTCCACAATTAAGAGAAATCCTATGGTCGAGTATAATTAAAGTTCCCCCTCTCACCTCTGCGTTCTTTCGTACATGTGGGAAAATGTTCACATGCAATTTGGGGTGTTTTTGCCTCGTCTGAAAGCAATTTTGTTATTAACTATGGATTTATTTGTGCTGTATTATTTCATTTTTTACCTCGTGTAGAGAATATCAATTAGCCCTAAATAATGTAACTTTATTGCCAACTAGAAATACGTCCAAATTCTTTAAAAAAAACAATAAAAAGCTAGTACGTGCCACAGCTTAGATGAACTTACTGTAAAAAAAAAATCTTAAGACAACCAGAAAGTGTGAACAAAAGAAAAACAACCAAACAACAAAATAGCAACAACAAAACATCCAAACACACGAAAACAACAATAGCAAAAAAAGTTATGCTTCTGTAATTGAATTGCTTCAAACTTTCTAGCGCTTGTTCTAAAACACGGCACAATGGAAAGCAAAATGGAAATACATGTAGTTTTTCAGCTTCTCTTTGGGTCCATGTTTACTCTTGTTCTGTCAGGTGCCATTTTTTGTCTCTCTCCCTTGCTCAAAGAAGCTGGTGCCTCTATAAATAATGACCTCCCTTGCTACGTCTGCTCCACGATTCTCTTTTTATCGTTGCAGTTGCAACACGATGCCACTACAGCCATATTGATATATTCATGTCTTACTTAGCTCATACAAAAAGATTGACGCATGCCATTCTCCCATTCTCTTTTTATCCTGCCCCCCCCCCCCCTGCAATCTCTCTCTCTCTCTCTGTCTCTCTTTCTTTCTTTTTCATCCCCCACCCGCTATCTGTCTATTCTTCACAGATACACATGATAATATTACGCAGTCATGTTTGAGCTCACAAACAGAGCAACAAATCGTTGTCTATACCAAATAAGGAATATCCGAAAGACCGGCCTTAACCCTCAAGGGTCAATCAACTTCTCCTGGTCCTAATAACAACATCTCCCTATTAACAAGCTTTCTCTAATAATGACGTCCCTATAAGAAAACGTCTTTCTTTAGAACAGGATATCCAGGTTACGAATCTGCCAGCTCTAGGAACATAATGTCAGCCCTAAGAACAAGCCAGTTAATCCTTAAAACACGGTATCCTTATGAAGAATACACCCATAAGAACAGGCTTGTGATCCATAGGAATTTACCCTGATATCACCATAGTAATTCCAAAATGGCCTAAGTTCGACTTCAGCCGTTCCAGAATATTATACCCATTGCTTAATCCCCTACATATTAGTACATACTACATGTAGTTTATTATTTAATTCGTTTAGAAATGCAGGGTCATTTTCCTTAAAATTTAATACTATCATAGTGGCTCAGCTTGTAACATAGATTGAACACAAGTCAGTTCCCTTCGAGAATATTAGATGTACAGAAAATGAGCTTGGCCATAATATTGGAAGCACCATAAAGCCATGAACAAGTTACTCATAAGACGCTACCACCCCCCCCCCCCCTCATAAGTACTCTTAAAAACAAGTTATCCCGAGAATAAAACTGTCGCAAAGAACAAGTTATGCGAAAAAGAAGTTACTCATAAGACGTTACACAAAAACCCCATAAATCTTAAAAACAAGTTATCCCGAGAACAAACTGTCGCCAAGAACAAGTTATACGATAGACAAGTTAGGTCTTGGAAAGGGAACCCTTAGATCGCAGGTCTTTCACTTTAATCAAATTAGGAGCATGCGGGACACTGGTCATCGTTCAAGCTTGCCGCTACAGGCCCTGAAGACCTTGCCTGAATGGAGAGTCGGCGGGAAGAGGTTCAGCGTATTGATGAGCGGAATTGTTAGAGTGTCTAGGACGAGGGGGAGAGGATTAGGGGATGGGCAAACTCAGTGTTCTATTACGGGTAGGTAACATGGTGGCTTCATGGAGGAAGGGGTTTGAAGGGAAGGGAGAGAGAGAGAGAGAGAGAGAGAGAGAGAGAGAGAGAGAGAGAGAGAGAGAGAGAGAGAGAGAGAG
>JAUKPP010251255.1:0-12668 GCA_032273245.1 Phyllaplysia taylori
GAGGGAGGGAGAGCCAGAAAAAGAGAGAGGGAGAGAAGGGAGGGAGGGGAGGGAGAGAGAGAGAGCGAGCGAGAGAAAGAGAGAGAGAGGGGGGGGGGGGAGGAGAGAGAGAAAGAGAGGGGGAGGGAGGGAGAGAGATGTGTGTATATACATGATCACAACCTACCCTGTGCTACTGCCATGAAATCACTTGAATCAAACCTAACACTTTCAACTTTCAATGCACTTTATAGTTCCCCATGCCTGGCTTGGCAATCCCATAGCGACTCTATATCACTTGGTTTGTTTTGATTTCCGTTTTGATTTCCATTATACGACCCTAGCGACACTGTAAGGTCATTTAAGGGGCAGGCTTCTTCAATCCTGCCAGCCAGGGCCATCCTGAGATGGGAATCAAACTCCCACCCTCTGAGTGATTGGTGAAGAGCTTTGCTTTGGTTTGGTTTTGGTTTAACGCCCCATGCAACACTGTAAAGTCATTTACGAGGCCGGACCTCCAAATTTTACGTCCATCTCCCATAAGACAGGGTGAAGAGCGTAAGTATTACACCACAGACACCAGTAATTTTCTCTATCCATTAACAGTCTAAACGGAAATACTTGTTACACAGTATGTTTTTCAAATCAGACGATTATGCTTTGGTCGAGCAGAGAAGAAACAATAAAAAGTATTTGAAGACCCATGTCATCATAACTCCCTGAAAAAGTGCAAACGTCGACTAACATAATTTGTCCAATCACAGCAGTGCATAATATTGAAATAGTAAGCGTTTCCACAATCAGCTTAGGGACCTGCATATCCTTGAGAAACAAATTTGATTACTGGCAAGTGAAAAACGAGCTGTGAGACCAACTTACACCACCGGGCCAAATTTTGTACATGGAACCAAGCAGAGTTAATAAACTGGCTGTTGTCCAGCTCGCAATTCCCCTTGTGCAGTTACAGGGTAGTCCCGAAATAGCCATGAAATGTTCTTTTATCAAGGGGTGGGCAGAAAAAGTATGCATCCCTCCTTTTTTGCCAGTAAGTCTCCGAGAAAACGAACCCCTCAGTTTTCAGGAACTTTTCCCAAATGGTCCTCGGAATTACCCCGCCTCTGTCCATAACAAGTAAATCTTTCGAAGTTCTACCTCACCGACGGATTAGAAGCTGAGATTTCTCATAAATCCAGGAGATCTGATCACTGCAGATTTCTTTTACCGAGAAAATGAGAATACCACATCTTGAGGTAAATAATTATGAAGGGTGGAGGAGACTTGCCAAAAATTTAAAATTATGTGGGTTAGCACTTTAAAGAGCTTGCTGACTATATATCTATCTTGTATACTTAAGACTGAATGAAATTCTTAATTTTTTACATATGAAATATTCCATGTATCTTTCTTCTGTAAGTAACATTAAACCTTCTTTTCCTTTATTTGCGTTAGAACAACAGAGACAAAACCTAATGGGTAGCAGTGCAATACAAGTAGATTCAACTGTTACTGAACCCGCATAACAAAGCTACAAAGTAAGGAATTATTCGTGTAATGCAAGATGAAGGCCCCTACTGCAAATAAAAAAATTAGAAACAACTGTAATTCCCTAATATAAAAAAACAAAACCAATGCTACCTGTCATCATCATATGAACTGTCGAGATCTGAGTCAAATCCTGCATTGAGAAAGTCCTTCATGTCTTCAATACTGTCAATTCCCTCTCTTGAGACAGGGACTGCGGCCCCGTTAGGTGTGTAAGACATGCTTGGTGAGTAGGCAATGTGGCGATAGTTCACCTCTGGTGAGGCGTTAAGCTTTATTCTGTCAGTAGGAATTGCAATGGGTGATGATCTGAATCCCTGGGCAAATGCCGACTGCGGAGGTGACTCAGGTGACTCGGACGAGTCCAGTGGGGAGGGGGAGGGAGGGGAGGCCGGAGAAGGTGCTGGTGACGCAGGACTGTCCACCGGCGATGCTATAGGGGCAGGTGACGGGGGAGATTCATCTGGCAGCGACACTGGTGACGGGGCATCATGGGGATCAAGCTGACCGCTTGACAGCTCCTCATTTTCTGAGGCTTTGCGTTTTGAGTCAAGACATGAGGCAGGTGGCAAGTTGGGGAGCTCGCTGGGTGCCAACCAGGAGCCACATGAGAGATTTGGGGAGAGCTGTTCTGGCTTTGGTTTGGATGGCACAGTCAGCTTTCTTGGTGAAGTTTTCAAACAGGACCGCAGCTGTTGGCTGTGAGCTGGAGGAAAAGGAGAAGAGGAGGTAGTGGTGGTGGGGGCGGAGAGAAACGCAGGATGAATCTGTGGAATGTGGGAGTGAGGCAGTCGCATGTCAACATCTTCAAAGTCATTTTGCACTTGTGGCTGTAATGCTTGCATTTGCTTTGGGGAGTTTCTGTGTGACGAGGTAGTCCTGAGCTCAGGACAGGTCTCAACTGGCTTGGACGATGCGCCAAATTGGACGTCTGAAGGTTGAGTCCTGGCAGGTTTAGGCCTGATGTGGTGCAGGGTGTCTGAGTGGCCGTGTGAAGGCGTCCTGACTTTTACATTGCTATGTAGAGACACATTTGAGGCACATTGAGCAGATCTTGAAACTTTAGAGCCAGCAAAATGGGAGGATTGTGCAAAGTCATCAGAAGACTGTGCACTTTTGGAACTCGTATGGAGGGACGATGTGTTGGGAGTGGGCCTTGACTGGTTCATCTTGCCGCTCAAATTAGTAGAAATATCAGTTTTGCTTTTGGAGCTCAAGGGCTGGGGGGCATTTTTGTGACTAACAGAGGACTTTGAAGGCTTGGCACTGGTATATGAGTGTCCACCCGTGCCATCATGTGACGTCTTAGAGGTTGCTGCCACTCTTGCTTGTTCAGGATCTGATGAGGACAGAGGTTCCCCAACACACACGACTGGCTCCGCAGGAATGATTTTCGGATGTGCTTTCACGAGTTCTGCTCCCGGTCTGCCAGGGTCTTTCCCCTTGTTGGAATCACTTCTGGCCTGTTCCGTTGGTTCAGTGGGAATTATTTTTGGTGTGAGCCGCAGACTGAGTGAAGGGTCTTTGTGAGATTTCTGCTGGTCTAAGTTGGAATGAGAGAATTGTGATGGCATTGGTTCAGGAGCAACCTGTGTTACAGGTTTTGAGGGCTTATTCTTCAGGGCAGAGGTTGAAGAGGAAAGTGTTGGTTTCCTGAGGAAAATGATGGCATCCATTTGTTCATTAGTCAGCTCCTCCTCCTCACTCAACTCTTCCTCCACCGTTTTTGTGCTATGCAGAAGGGAATAACGGTCTTGTTTTCTCTTCTCAGCAGTTCTGCGACTCTCACCAGATTCTTTTGAGTCCGAGTCTGATTCTGACGAGCCGTGAGGGCTGAAGGATGGCATCTCTCGCGCTCGCCTTGACATCCTTTGCTTTGGCTTCTGCCGGGACCCTGATGGGAAGTGGCTTTTCGTCTTCTGGCTTGGATGGACAGCTGAGTGGACGGCAGCCAAAACCCGTTTCACGTCATCATCTCGATGTCGCTGATGTTGACTCTTGGCCACTGACAGCTTCCGACAAGCACACGGGGCAAAGTTAACATCTGCGTCTGCTATTGACATAGCGGCAAACTTGTTGTGAATGCCTCGTTGACTTTTGAACATGCTGCTTATCTGACTGGATGACAGTGGTGCGACTGGCGTTGATCCAACACTTTCGTCCTCAGTGTCAGAGAAATCAGAATCATCAAATAGATTCTCAAATGATGGGGCTCGACCAAAATTGTGAAATACCATCTTCTTTTGCTTTGAGAGCTTTTCTGTGGAAGAGAAACAGCAAACAACAAAGCATTAATAAAAATGCATAGGATTTTGAATACACTGGTATCTTATAGTTTCAAGATAACTTGTTAAATAACGAAATATGAATTCATTGAATATGCTTGATTGAGGATTCTCTTTGAAGAGACAAACATTACAAAGCACATAGAACAACAATGTTCCCTAAATGTTTACCCTACACAGCAAGCTTCAATGAAAATACAGTCAAAATAAAAATGCCACTTATCACCGAATTTTTAAAAATTTAATTTCTTTTAAAACTAGCCCAAATTTAAAAACCAATGTTTGGTCAAAAGTTGTATCATCAAACCCTGTAATAAAAATTTTTACCCGCTAAAATGAAGTTACACCTTTATGTCTGATTGTGTTAGTGTTGCCTTGCTATCATCATATTTATTATCACCGCATAGTTTCTCTTCATTGTTTTCTATGAATCAGACTTTCACGGAAATCTTTCAAAACTACAGTTCAATCCATGACCAAGTCCTAGTTTTCTACATTGGAAAATTGACTTAAGATTTGTTTTAACATCTCTTATACAGCCGTGGTGTTACTTAACAAATTAACCTGCTCCCACATGAGACACAAAGTGTAACACTACCTAAATGGCTCACATGGCACTTCGCCACTCTATGGGTGGTGGGCGGGCGGTCACTGTATGCTGAGGTCAGACTGACCAGTCTTAGCGCTGTTCTCCAAACACTAGGCACCTGGCAAGCAAGCTGCTAAATCTTATTTTTTCTTTTCATGTTATGCTTGACCTTCAAAATCCCTGGCTGCTCACACTATTCCCCTTGTAATCCCCAATAACTGACGTAACAGTGTTTGACTCACTTTCTTCAGCCTTGATTGTGGAAAATTTTGACATCACAACACAGTGCAGTACAGGTGAGCTCTCTTCCCATCGAACAAAGCCTGAAAATGTGGTGTGAAATGTTTGATTATTCCAATATCAAGTATGGGCTGGGCAGGCCGAAAAGAAATAGTGTGGACAGAACAGCTAATATATGCAGATTTTTTGTCACCGGAATGCTGTTATCAGGTGTTGACACAGATGCCAGCAAACTAAATTTTACCTGGGAAGCAAAGAAGTTTCCTCTAGTTACAATAAAAACACAGCAAATAATTGTAAAAAAAAAGGTTTTTAATTTTGTTGCTTTGTACATTCAAACTTTCAGCAAACGCGACAACATACATGCACTTGATTTTCCTTGTCTCAAAACTTCTGACATACGACAATCCTGAATGACATATACCGGTAACACATATGCGATTCTTTACAGAAAATGTTAGTTATTCATCTAGAACTTATTTTAAATACTTTAAGAAATACAAAGCTTACATGAAAAGATCTAAGTCCAAGATAGCCACCATTGCAACAGCAACATGAAGATTAAATGTTATGCTTGCATTGATATAACCATAACCTTGTGTATAAGAATGGCAGTTTCAGACCAATTTCTTCAGCAATATAAAAACAAGTGGCCAGTCTCCTTGACCTTAAGTCTACTTACCCAGCTGAGAGGACAGCAGAGAGTTTGGCATGAGGAACATGAACACATCATTGGGCAGACGAACAGCGGGGATCTGCAATGGAAACATAGAAAAAAATATATGTATGTTTGGTTTGGCTTGGATTACCTGTTCTACAACACTGTAGGTCATTTAAGGGTGGGCTATTTCAAATCTTCCTATCAGTGCCAACCCAGAGTGAAAGGGATTAATCCCAGCAGAAAAAGGCAGATCTTCCGCAAGTGGAATCAAACTCGTGTCTTCCGCATGATAGACAAAGACACTTACTTTAAACCACAGATGTTGGTAATGTATAATGTGATGATTCAAAACAAAGAAAATTCAGAAGAAAGTGATCCTTAGGTGCAAAGTATGAAAATGACGTCAATTGCGTATGTCGTCATTATGACTACGCACAAGACCGTGGCGTACGCGGAGTGTTGCAACTCGGTCAAGAAAAAAAAAAAAACTCTAGAACCCCAAGTGGGTATCACTTTTTGACAATTTCTCATGTAAGGTTTCTGACATGGCATAAGATTAGTTCTGCACTATTGGAACATTACAAGTAAAGTTTCTGAATCGGCATAAAACTAGTCGTACCTCTCGTTTGGCACTGATGTGTTTGACCAGAGCCTTGAAATGTTCTTCGTTGTTGAGTCTGGGTCGCATCATGCAGGATCGGAAGAAATGCTCCCTCCATTCCACCTCCTCTGTCTGTGCTATGTTGCTCAGGCCAGCAAAAAAGGTAAACTGGGCGTTGTGCTCAGGGTACAGAGAATGGATCTTTATTGGGGAAATCCTGGGGAGAAAAAGGTCAAAACAATAGGCCATGGAGAAAATTGTAACATTTACATGATATACACATGACATAAAACACTCCGCCCATCAACAGGAGGGACAAGACTACTGTATTGCCAGGTTTTCCAGCAGACATTGAGGCCATTTCTCTTTAACATTTTTACATAAAATATTTTGACAGCATTCAACTCAGAAATAGACATAATCCAATTATTTCTAAATTTCTACATGATAGTAGACACATTTTATCCTAGCATAAAATAAACTAAAGTAATCTTTAAGTTTTTAAAATTGTAATATTTGATGGATATTAACCAAATCATTGCCCTTAATCTGAGGTGTGAAGTTAAAGAAAAAGCTTTAAAAATACATCAATAATTCAATCTCAAAAGGAGCAAAGATCTGTGCTTTTTTATGCCCCTATTGAATTTGCAAATTTGGCTTTTCATTCGCTTCTGATCTTCTTTCTCAAAATATCCATGTGAGCAACAATCACAGAATGAGCTGCATTTCTTCAGTACAGAATAATCTTTCCATTGGTTTTTCAGTGGGCACAGTCGATGAAAGCAAACAAGTTGTTCGGCACATGTTTGCAATCTTGTGAAATTCTAAATGAAGCAGTAACCAACTCACAAGCTAACAGTCAGAGGTACAAAACTTGAGAAAATGGAAACTTCTATGTAGATGTGTCCTCCTTCAATGAGCCTCACGTGCAGTCTTCCCCTCCAGACTTCATTTCCTGGACCCGAGCCTTGAGCAGATGAAGATTCTGATGCTGCTGCTGAACTGTAGAGCTGTGACCCTGGCCCTGACATCAACTGAGGCTGGCTGTATTGAGACATGGATATATAGCTGGTGACATTTAGCAACTTGTGGTTTATAAAGAAATTGAAGAACGCTTTTCCAAATCTGGGTATTTGCATTCTGAGTACTTCTAAGAAAGTTTACTTTAAATTTGATATCTGACAGTTCTGCATCCTTCCTAAGCAAGGCAGTAAGAATAACTAATCATACACTATAAAAAGACGTTATCTTTTCAGCTTGAACAGAGTGAGTGAATGAATGTCAAGGTGGCTGCCAGATTAGCAAAAGTTTTTTCCAGTAGTAAATATTCATTTTCTTCTTTATTTTGTTGGGAGTCTTGAGACTTTATTCAAGCCATTCAGCTGTTTCAGGGGATTCTTAGCCTTCAGAAAGTAACTGCTGCCAATAGAGTTTAGATCTACACAGGCTTCTTTTGGCCAAATCAGCACAAACATTTACTTCTCAGGGAAGCACACTGTATATTCATCTAGAAGGTTCTAGAATCGTCCCAAGCATGCAATATAGAATGCATTATCTGCATGCAATTACTCTAGATTCAACAGTGTTTCTGTAATGCAAAAGTGCCTAAATAATTCCACTATGAGCTAACCACACTCGACTTTGAATTTGTGTCTCCATATGCTGAAGTTGTGTCTTGTTCCCTGTAGCCCTCTAAGTGCTTAGTAAAGAGGATTCACTGTTGTCATTAAAATTTTGTTCAGTGAGCTTAGAAATCTACTTTTACATATATGATGCAATCATTAGGCTTTTCGCCTATCACGCAGAAGACCCGAGATCGATCCTGCATGCAGACAATCTGCAGTTTTATCCTACTGGGATATTTTCCCTATCAGCTCGGGTTGGCCCTGACAGGCACAGTCCAAGTAGCCTGCCTCTTAAATGACCTTACTGTGTTACCGGGGAGGTAAATCTGGTAACCAAACCAAAAACTTTTACAAACCTGGATACAGGCTTCAGCTTCACTTGTGGATCGGTGATCCTGTAGCACACGACAGCAAAGGGCAAGATCTGGCGGGGGTACTCCTCTAGGTCAAAGTCTCCGTACTCATACACGTACAACTGGAAAAATGATACAAACATGTTGCTATATTCAAAATCCAAATATACAGTTTGCACCTACAGCTCTTAGACTTCTCCTAAAGAAACACCACACATGCTAGTCATTTCACCATGAACTGTAAGTTTTCCTAAATGACATCCCAGAAGCAAAATATGTCTTGCCCAAATACTCTGTACAAGCTTTGTGAACTTGACCTCTACTATATATATGTGTTATGTAAATAATGGCACTGTCCAGGTGACTTCCTTTTTCTTTTATCTCTGCCAGAAGTGCCTTTGCCAAATTATTGTTGACAAATTAATGTTAAGCACCTTCAAAGCCTACTGTGTGGTTTCATGACACAAACAGAGTCAAAACCAAACAAAACCAAGTCAATTTTTATAACAACTTATAAAGATAAAGATGAAAATAATATATAGATTCAAAGCCAACATTTTGATGAGATACTACTGAAGGCTTGAACGGGCTATTAAAAAGCAAACAGAAGTAAATATTAAATATATTAAACCCTTTTGTTTGTTTCTTGTGTTTTTTATTAATTTGTTCCTTTTGAGGAGGGTCGCCTACATTTCAAGTGAAAGAAGATAAAGCAAACTATCAGCTTCACAAAAAATTAACACCAAAATAAATCTCCTGACGACAAATGAATAAGATAATCAATAAAGAGCGCACAAAATGAAAATCACATCATCATTGCCATAATAAAAAAAACACCCCTAAACGGTAAGGAGTAAAGTGAAATGTTACCTGTGTTGAGAAGAAAAACATGTGAGGAGGAAGACTGGCGGCCTGATCCACATTTGTCTTGGCCACATGACAGTCAAAGTTTGGCGTAGGTTCCAGTTGCCCACTGGCATTCTTACACAACACAGTCTTCAATTTACCCTGACGATCAAACATTGGAACACATCAAATATAAAACTGTCAATAATGGTTAAAATGCTCAAATTAAAGACACAGTTCAAGGGGTGACAGCTCAACTATCCTAACTTGAATTTTTCAACTTACCGGGAGAGTAAAAAACACGATTTTCTGCTACAGTGCTAATGAAGGAAGATGCAATAGCATGGAATTTGAAGACTGTCCATTTTTTTATTAAACCGCCAGACTCAAATATTTACAGGAGATGCGCCCCTTGCCAGTGCCTTGGAATATGCATGAAAGTAATTTCTACCAAAATCAAGTTACAACAGTTGAGCTGCAGCCCCGCCAGTTGTGCTCTGCACTGCTCTTCCTAAATTCATCCTGTGATAGGAACAGAAGATTTGCTTACAGTTCATAATGACTCTATATTTTTTTCAAAGTGAAAAAAGTTTCGAATACCAAGAGACAAAGACAATTAATGAATTAACACTTTGCACAAATTGGCAGCAAAAAAGAAAATTTTCAAATAAGTAAATTAAAATATAATGAAAGTAGATATATTTACAATGATAAAAATCACAGATGATCGACACTTTCGGGTGAAAGCATTAATACCCAAGAGACACACACAGACTAATAGTTAATACTGGGATTGTCCATCGACATTTGCAAACTTTATCTGTAGTCAGAGAAAGATATTAAGAAACGCACATCAAGCTTTGCTACGTCATACCTTCACAACTTTCACAACCAACATCATTCTCTCTCCTGGTTTTGGTTTTGAAGGAGTTAGAACATCTGCATGCTTACACAAGTGCACAGCTGTGAAAACAAGCAGATTCAGTAAATTAGCAAATATTGTTTTACTAGAGTTTGCAGATGGAACAAAAGTAAAATCAAAGTGTTTAACAAACATAATGTAATCTCACTTTCAATGTGCACTCAAATGCATACCTGTAGTTTGTATTATTAGAATATTTGATTTGCACATGTTGTATGCACACCATTCTACACCAAATTTTCCCTTGAGGATAAATAAAGCTGTCAGATTTTTATAGTCCTCACAGAAAGGGCATCAACATGACAAATATATTCTACTGTTCACGAACATCATATTCAAAATTACATTAAAAAAACTTGTGTCCAGTGGTATTCACATTTCATGTTACTAATGACACTGTTAGGTAATTTCAGTGCTAGGAAGTAAATTGGGAAAAAGTAACACTTTAAAAGAAATTAAGGAAGTATACAATACCAAAACCCTTGCCAACTACCCAAATGCCTTACCGGCATCTGTCATGGAGTGGTAAGGCTCTCGCCTGTCATGCAGAAGATGTGAATTCAAGGCCCATGTAGGGCAGTTTCTTCAACTGAGTATACCTGTTTTTGTGCTGGAGTAGCCCATCCTTTTAATAACCTTACAGAATTGAAATGATGTTAAGCTAAAAACCAAGCATTAGCTAACATACCCATAGGTGGGACTCCAAGAGCAGAAGTCTGTTGGTTACCGCAATGCAGGCCTTCTTTACAGATTTTCTCTGCCTGGAATCACAAGAGAGTCACAATGTTATATCAACAGGCTTTTATTTTTATAATTTAGCATAATTACAAAAACGCCTAAAATTTCAGTAGATGGTTTATATCAGATGCTTTGATCAGGAACTCAATTACTTTTACCAGCCTTACTACATAAAGTCCCTCTAAACAAACTGTGATCTCTAAAAAAAAATTGTCTGCCTTATAACTTCTACAAAATCAATAGTTTCTCTACATGGGTTGACTTAAACCATACAGATAAGACAAAAACTTCTTTGATAAGAAAATCAAATGCCAGCATGTGTCCATGACTTCCAGTGATTACAATAAGACACGGTTTTACATCAAAACCAGGGATATTTCTAAAAATAGTAGTTTCAGCCGGCGATTCGACATATCTTCATATGATTTACATTACGTACAGTATACTTATACAAAAGCACTTTCACTGAAGGCTATGATAGGTTGCACACTTTGCCCCCTTACAGACTACATCATCATTTAGAATCACTCGCATTACCGTTATTATGTTGCACCACAACTCTGTTGTCATGTCAATCATCATTATTTTAAAAACTAATTGTACTGTTCAAAAACAGAGATTTCAGCTTCAAATACAGGAAGCCGTGATTTTCATCAAAAGCTGGGAGAATCCCAGTTGAGGTGATTCAGTGTTTCCTATAAATGATGATTAATGTCTTAACACATCATATGATTTTGATGAATGGAAATCGATGAAGTTTGGCAGAGTAGGATGGGAAATATCATATTACTATATTATTTGTTTTGAAATTTCAAATTTTAATAGTTTGTTCAAGTTTCGCTTCCTGCTTAATCTTTTCACTTTTTTTAGAACGGAATTGATCTGGGAGAATCCCAGTTTTCCAAGAATGCTTAGCAGGTATGCAAATGTTCACGTCATTTTATACAAAAGTGTAAAAAGAAAGTGAAAGATTTTCACTTAAATGGGTGCAAGAAGTAATGCATGTCTAAGGACTGATGGACTTACTGAGGACAATTTGTCTATGGCTACAAAGGCATAGGTGTCAGCAACCATCGCATCTGGATAGCCATTGTTTTTCATCTCTTTGCGTCTCTCGAGATACTGGTAAAGGTAGAAAAAGAAAGAGAAAAAACAAACTAGTTTGACTCAAAAGTTGTAAGAGAATGATACCAGACCAGTTCTTTAAGGATTGCCCATTTTTTTATGCAAATTTCTAAAAAAAAAAAAAAAAAAAAATTGTATAAAGAGCAAAAGATGTCACAAAAGCAAGTGCCTGTATTGCTTTCTCAATAAATTCCTAACAAAGAGATATTCTTAGATTTAACTTTCAAACAGTTGCTCAGATAGTTCAACCAGCATGCCAAAAAGTACCCCGGTATCACATTAACTTAGATGCAAGGAAATGGCATGAACTAGGAAAACAGGTAAAAAAAAATTACAAACCTTTCCTGTGAGTTCTGGATTATGGACTGCTTGTACTTTCAAAAACTCATGACAGGCACTTGACTCCCTGAAGTGAAAACTTTTTGTCACTGCTGCCAGAATTTCATACTGACACTCATGTGAGTCCAACTGGAGGTCTGTCAATAAATCTGTCAACAAAAGGAGATACTGTTGAGTCAAGTTGAATGAAATCCAAGTATGTAGGGAAGTAGTAGATCCAAAAGGATCCACCATTTTTGCAAAGATATGAAGCGGACATTATCAATCAGTGAAGATCAATTTCGTTCTACAAAAAAAAGGAAAAAATGTAAAGAGGAAGCAAAATATACAGAAACACTTGAACAAGCTTATAAAATTTGAAATTTCAAAACAATTAAAAGATAATTTAAAAAAAATTCCCGTCCTAACACTCCACCAAAGTTCATAGATTTCCATTCGTCAAAATCATATGATGTGATGAGATACTGATCATCATTCATTGGAAACAATCATGAACCACCACAACGTAGGATACAGTATTTATCTGATAAAGTCGAACTTTCAAAATAGTTATAGCAATAAAGAGTGTGCTACATGTGCAGACTCTGGGGGAAAAAAAGCAATACACAAAGTTTCGATCATAAGTTCGCTAAGTTGAACTTGGAAGTATGTATGTCCATACCAAAGGAAACAGGCTTTGGTATGTCCTTTGCCCATTTTCTCCATAGAATAAATAATAATAATAATAATAAAGGTCATTTATATAACGCCAAATCCCAATAAGCTCTAGGCGCTTTACAATCACAGCGTATACAGATTAGCATAACATCCTCCATACATACTC
>JAUKPP010251266.1:0-12668 GCA_032273245.1 Phyllaplysia taylori
ATCAAACAAACTGCCCCACGTGGGCCTCGAACTCACGTCCTCTGCGTGATAGGCGAAGCGCCTAACTATTACACCACAGACGCCGGTCTGGTGAGACAGCTGCTAGATTTATTAATATCTTCTGCTTAACACTGCCATGAGAAGAACCTATAAGAGGTTGCTCACAACCTCATGCTTTTCATATACAACTGCTAAAACACCATGGCAATCATAATGATTTTCTGACCCTTAGCATTTCTTTTGAAACCAAACCTCCTTCTCTTCTCATGCCCACCACTATATTATGAAACCCAAACAAAATATTGGTCTCCAGACACAAAGTGCATCTTGTGAGCTTTGCAGCAAGGCTATTTGCAGCTAGAGCCACAAAAATGCAAACAATTCAAGCAGCAGATACCACTCTTTTCAGTTTTTAATTCGACCACCACCACCCCCCCCCCTCCCCCCCAACCCTTAAAAAAAAAAAACCAACCCCATGTAATAAAGATGAGCTAGGCAGTTTATCAAACCAGTTATCAAAATAAAAAATAGAGAGCAAAACTGCTTTGTCACCTGCGTATATCTTGACCGTTGGTGGGTCGAGGTTTTTCATTGGGGCCCTGAGCTTTGTTGTCCCCGGGGCTGAATGTACTCCGTCGAGGAATGCCAGTGCTATGGCCGTGGGTCATTGTACTGTTTTTGGGTGTTGATGATGAGGCTGAACCTGAGTGAGGGCTTTTGCGAGTAGGCATTGTAGCCCTGGCTTGGGAGCTAGAGATCTGAAAGAGTTTTTAAAAAAAGACAAGGGTTTTATGATCCCTCATGGCTACAAAAGAAATAAAACATAAATATGATGGGAGGATCTTTCTCTTCTAAAATATACTTATTTCCTTGTAAATAAGGGGTAGATGTAATTTAACACACCGTCATAGAAGAAAAAAAAAGAGCACTTCTACATAGCTATTTCAGGAGACCCACAAACACTCTATCAACTTTAGGTATGCTGTTTTTACATCTAGAATATGAATTTGAAAAAAAAAATGGAAAAAAAAAGAAGAAGAAAACACAACTCTGAAAGAAACACAATTAAGCAGCAAAAAAAAAGACCAATAGACCTGTTTCTATTTCTTATCTGTTGTAATCTTTCATAGGGATTGGAAACAAAATAATTCTCCAATTTTATTTCTTTTCTTCTTTCTTTTTTCATTTGAACCGATAGCTATTATCACTTCCCAACAACAAAATGGTTCAAATGCTACCTTAACGTAACTGATCATGATTCATTGTCAAATAAAGTCAACAATTTAAAATCTCCAGACTTTAGGAATAAACATTTCACAGCTATTCTGAACTCTTCTTCACAAAGTAGAGATCATCATCAAAGAGTCGGGAGACAAAAGAGGACAGTAGTAACTCGTACAAAAATAGAAGCAGCAAACCACACCAAAGCTTCGACCAATGACCCACAACAAAAAATATGAATTTCTGGGTTTCAATCTTGCCCATTAATGACAGCGTTCTTTTCTGCTCACACAGATGATGGGTACAAGGTTTGTGGACTGATTGCATAATGTGTCAACAACATCCTTTCCTACAAGACCAAAAAGCTTGTGCCTGTATCATTTCAGAATATACAGCTTACAAATAAAACATTACTCCCAAACTAAGATGTCGAAAACATGATGTGCTGAACATAAACAACGCAACTAAACATGAAATACAATATGAATAACTACCCTATCAACATATATTTGATCACTGCTGAGTGTGTATATGGGTCCCTTTCTTCCCCAACACAACACATTAAATTAGCTTGCAAAATCTGTGAGAGTGCTTACAGGGAATGAGAGAACAAAACATCCATGGGCATCAACATGATCATAGCAAAACCGTATGCACACAAGATCAAATCATAAGGATAATGGCTACTCATATCCATGCTATAGTTTGCTACAGGTGACAAGCCAGATATTAAGAAAAAGCATTCCACCTGTCCAGACATACCCAATGCCAGAAGCTCAGTTTATACTGTACTGATGCATTCCTTTATTTCCATTCATTAACAAGCAGTTTATACCCCAAGTGAATAGAGGGAGGCATGCTATTACTAGGTATTGAGCTTCAGTTTCAGTTGTAAGTTTTTCTTGAGCATGAAATTCCCCTATCTATGGCATCAAACAGAGGAAACAGGACAGCACTCGTCACTACTACTCCAAATCAAACTTTCAGAGGGTTTTGAATATTTTCACTTCAACGTAAACAAGTGAAAATATTTTTCTTAAAGTGAAAGAAAAAAGACCAAAGACAATATCAAAATGGGGAAGGCAGATTATGATACAAGAATAAAATAAAACATATTGGTCATATATTTTTCTTCTTCTTTTTGCTCCATGTTACCTTCATGCCCTCTGCTGAGCCCCTGGGAGTCTTGGGGCGTGAAGAAGGGGCAGCATTCTCTTTTGATGATGATGTGGAATGATTAGAACTCTTTCTGGCATGCATCTAATGGGAAAATATTACACACAAAAAAAATCCTTTGGGGAGTGATGCCAATGAGATCTAGTCACAGCTAAAAAGTAGTATGAATTATACAATGAACCAAAAGAGGGGAGCTGCAGGGCAGTTCTAAAGATAAAAACCTTCTCCAGAAAAAAAAAGACCGAAACCCAACATTTCAAATAGCACTAATGCCTAAGAATTTCTTCTACACCATACACCAATCCTTCAACCACACAAGCAAAAAAGCATTGAATAAACCAGTCTAAATAGGAAAGAGCGTCCCTTAAAACTATCATACCCTCATCGTAATCAATGGCAGCTTTATGACTATGTACTTTCCTGGATCTCATGGTTAGAAAGAGTAATCACATCTCGACCAAAAGTAAATGAAACTTCATATGTAACTAAATAGAACATCTCCAAAATAAAAACAATAAAAAAAATTACCACTGAGAACCAAAGAAGGCAAGAAAAATAGAGTATGGTAACGAAAAGTTGCTATGAATAATGGCAACATGTGCATGATAAAAAAAAAAGGAAGACACAAGACCGGAGAAGGAAGGTAGGGGGCGGCTATTTTGCTGACCATTTATATTTCTCATGTTGTATGGTAAGTCAGCAGTGTTAATTCAGGTTAGCTCTTTGATGTCAAGACCAGACACTGCAGTCAAAACCAAAGTTATTCAAAAGTTAGGTAGAGACGTAGCATCTCCTGTAGGCTGGGGGGGGTTGCTCACTGGCCTGAACTTTTTATGTTGATTCTTCCATTTTCTTTCATATTCTTCCCCGACAGCCCTAACCGCACTCTACGCCATAAAAGAAGCCTCATAACTTGGTGATTTTGGTGCAACCAAGAAAACTATCCGTACAGAAACAGAAAAATAAAGGCGGCGAGAGATGTGTCAAATCTGGGTTTGCATTTAAGCTAAAGGAAGTGAAAACACATGTGAGGCAATGTGCTGGCAAATTACAGAAAACCAAAAAAGAATGATATGCTATTAGCACCTTTAAGACTCCCGAAAATACTGATAATAGCGCGATTTAAAAAATTATGAAAATGATTGGTTGAAGCAATGTGCAGTACATAATAACTGCACACCAACCAGATAACTACTATGTTGTTCAACTCTTAATCTAAAGATGCAATAGTTTACTGAGCACTTTCTACCCAATACATCGGCATGCCTTCAATTGCTGAGAAGAAAAATTCATCCATCGAAAGTAATTTTGGATAGATCCGCACTTGAAATGTAGAATAACGGCTAAAAAACACAACAAGGCATGGTTTACATAAACCAAAACTACAATAAGAAGGATCATGCTGTAAATATGTGCTCATAGGCCAGCATGTGTATGTGCCCTGTGTGCATGGGTTTCGTCAACAATATTGTGAGCTGAGTGTGTGATTCCAAACTAAAGCATACCAAACTGACACAATAATAGCAGTGACCTCAAGTAACAGCCAGAAATGTAAATTCTAAAAAGAAGACGCAAGAAACAGGATCATTCAAAAGACATCCGTTTACATAAGCAAAAGGGATTTTTTAAAAAGGCGGGGGAGATGATGAATACGTATAGGTAAAAATTTCATCAACATAAAAGTGTGAGAAAATTGGGGTTGGGTCAAGATACACAAGCATCTGGTTCAATATACCCAGCGCATGCATTAAGTTGTCCTTAAAAACACCAAACAGGTGCTAACCTTGCTAAAATAAAATTTACAAACTGAAGGCAGAAAAAAGAAACTTGAACTCAACTTGATGTGGTCATATTCAGTTTCGTCTTTACTTGGTCTTGCGCCCATTCTGCAATTTATCTCCTACCAAACACCCTTCCCCAAGGTGGATTTCCTTCTCTGTACTCCCAAGCCAACCATGCACCCACTACCTAGACTCAAGTTCGGATTAAACTGCCTTTCCCCTTTGAACTAAACATGTCTTTTAGAGCAAAACTTATTATATATCATTGTGTTGAATGAAAACTATACCAATACTATGTAAGCCCGAGTCAAATATGATTATATGACTACAGGCTACAGTGAAGTAAGTTTGAAGCCCAATTTATTACAAAGGCAAAAGATGCCCAAGAGAGGTGAAGTTCAATAATCCGTTTTTATCCATTGCCGTTAACACAAGATGTGTTTCCACAAGTGCAAATTACAGTCAATGCATTGATGTTACAAAATGGTATCCATACCCATGGTATACATTTCAGAGAAATTTTTTTCTTTCTTCAAAACTCCTACTCCCTTTATTGTGAGGTAACCAGGGAATGAGAGGGCATGAGAAACTAACAGTATATATTGAATACAATGAAGTCAGTATATATGACGAATGATGTGAAGTTTGAGAACCACCCCACCAAAGCGCATGATCAAGCAGTTGGCTAGCATTGATCCACCCGAAGTTTTTGAACCCCTACCTTCGGAGAATCTATGGAGCTTTTGGACGGTGTCTTCAGCTTATTGTTGGGCGACACAATAACCTCCTTGTCAGAATGGTTGGTTGAAGCTTTGCTGGTTTGAATCTGAGAGACGGACAAGCTAACCATGTGTATGCATGCACAAACATAGATCATTCCCTGATTACTTCATTTTTTATTTGCTTGCTGAGACCTTATATTTGTAATGAGTATATGTGACAGTGCAACACAATTCCCACTTAGTTTCTACCCAATGGTGATACCTCTCCCTTTACTAGGTTGATGACAATTTTAAGTCGCCTGGGAATATTTTCAAAATGCACCGTTTTCTACAGCCAGTTGTCATTTACACAACGCTTTAATTGTACAAGACCTATCCCTAATACAGCCGGATAGCTGCTCTTAATTGACACCCAAAATCTACTGACTAGTCTATGACCCGGAAAAAGCATTACTTGATAAATTGTTTGCATTTAATTTCTGCCTCTTTTCCTTCATTTTTTTAAACTGGGATCTACTTAGAATATTGATATACATAAGAGATTATAAGTGAAACAATGACAACGCATACTCCAAGAGAAGGGAAAAAAACATAACCCAACCATACACCGCCTACTATTCAAAACAAAGTGGGTAAATGAACAAAAGCAAAAAAGGAAAATATTCCCAATTCACTCTACAGTACAAACTACAATCCACAAGGCAATGAAAGAATCTGATCACATGGAGGCATGATCTCTGATAATCACTATTATAAACATTAAAATTCTTTCTCTTCCAACCCCATCCCAGATGTTTATCCAATTTTTAAATGAACATTCTCTCTTTTCTTTTCAGTCTCTCGTCACCTATTAGATGAACTATGTATGGGCAGCTTATGTGACTATATGATCAATGCCTGAACTCAAGAATTTTTATTGAACGTCAATAGAACTTTAGTAAGCACACATAAAGTAAATATGCACAAATGCACCAACGAAAATCCTTTATAACCAATGGGCATGATCTTACAAAGCCTTGAAAACTATGAGCAGAGAAAATTCTTTTTTTTTAAATACACAGACTAGAGAGAAATGAAGCAAAGCCTCCAGTACAATAATCATAATTCAGAAATTCAAATTATGCCAGCCTTTATTTGGATGGGGATGGGGAACAACTATAAAGATTTTTTCTTTTCCTCTCTAAAAGACTGTTCTATAAGCTGCAGTGATATTTAAACTAAAGATTGCAGCTATGTCGACAACTACGAGCCTTTTTTTTTCTTCTGTTTTCAGGCACATGCACTGAATGTCATGCACAAAAGAGTTTTAAGAATGTGCCCAGTGGTTAACTTATGTGTACATGCTACAAACAGTGTACTGGCAGTGTAGTGCTTTGTCTCAGTATTCATATTCTAGCTACACTAGTTAAAAAACAAAACAACTCAATTAGCCTATAAGAATGGCGCTAAAAGATACACTGAATATGCGAACTGAAGGGTAAAGAAACTTAGAGGAAATCTTAGAACTGATTCCTGGGACTGTGGTCCCTCCTTGACATTGACTCCAAACTACTGTGCATGAGGCATAACTGTCTTTAGTCAAATACGTTAAAAATTCCAAGGCACAAAATATTGATTCTATTTGCAACACTTCGAATGCAGCAACAAACTGGATTAAATCACACTGTACAATAATAACAGATTAAAGAGAATACATCTGAACCACGCTCTGCAAGTTTGCAACCAAAACATAGCACACTGGTCAATAGATGGGCGAGACTTGCCCTGAGGTGCTGAACCTACCTTGGGTGAGTCTATGGATGTTGGTGGGGCTGCACTGCTGCTGCTGCCACTGCTTACAGTGCCTTTGTTCATCCTCTCCTCCAAGGTGCTCTGCTTGGTGGTGCCTGACTCAGCATTCGCTCGCCGCGACGAGTTAGACTGAGACTGTGAAGTAGTGACACTGCCAGAGCCTGCACACACCGAGATAGAAATTACGTTATTTTAAAAACATTGCCATTTTGCCACCTAATGACAAATTGCTCTCAGGGCTATTAAAATAGTTGTGAGCCACATTAGGCCACATATCAAGAATGTTGGTCTGAGATGGTGTTTTTATACTTATCTAAATAACAAATCCTATATGACTTGAACTAAGTGAGCACATCTATCCATTCTAACAGGCTTTAAACTTCGCTTGATTAAAAATTGGACAAATTCAACGTAAAAATCTGTTTTCTGTAAATTACAGTAAGTTCCTATACATCAGCATCGCATTCATGAAGCTTACATAAAGTTACAGGACAACATTACTAAAAACATCTTCAAAATTACAAAGTGCTCAATGAGGGATATTAATAGGTACAGTAGAGCGCCAATAGTCCAACATCACCTGTCTATGGCAAAGTGTCAGATTATCGAGTTTGTGGGATTATCAGATCACTTGTTATTGCGGCCCCCCCCCCCCCCCCCCCCCCTAATCCCCAACATGTTCAACACTTTCATTTGTTGTGCCATCTTCTATACCATTTTTGCATTTCATAATACTATTTTCAAATTCTCTGATTGAAATGATGGAGCAGGATATGAGTAGGATGGGGTGATTAAGTTGGAAGCTACGGATTCCCCGTTTCCTTCAAGGCATCTGGCAGAACTTGTCAGGTTGGGTACTAAGGGTCCAAGGTATAGAAGACATCAGTGCCTATCAGCAAACAGACTGTGGTGCATGGAGCGCTGTGTAATATAATGCTACCAAGGAGAGCATTTAAGTGTATCCCTTTGTTTGCTATGCATCTTCAGCAGTGTACAAGCTTGAGCCGGGTGTCTCACTGTTGGAATTGGTCGTCTGCTAAGTATCACGCACTTGTCTCCAATGGAAATTTGACAAATATCAGTTAATGGGATTCAAGGTAACCACCATTACATTGGGTTTTCTGTCCTTGGTGTGTGAAGGGGCAGCCTTTATAATTTAGCAGACGATAAATAAAACTGTACTTGCCAAGCATTTAAAAAGTCATGTCGGATTACCAAAACGTTTTTTCTACCATTAATAGTTTGGTTGGCTCTCTTTCTCAAGTTGGAGTCAGAACTTGTTTGTATTGCGACACCCCCGACCCCCCCCCCCCCCCCTCCCCAGCGAATTGTTGGTTTATCAATACAAAGAAAAAGATAAGAAAAGTATGCTTACCACCCTATCCTATCAGATAAGTAAGTTTGCAGTATTATCAACGCTCTACTGTACAAGAAAAACATAATGCATGACGGATACATATGCTCATTATGACTTGACACACCATTGAAAATTCTCAAACTTGGGAATTAAAATTAAGATCTCCTTTACCATTTCGTTTCAAAGATGCTATAAAACAATTATTACACTTTCTGGTACACACCTTGTTTGTTGGATGAAAAATTATTGGCCCCGATGCTATACTTTCTTTAAAAGGCCACTTCTTGATTTAGGGTTTATCAAAGGTATGAGAGCGATGTCGCCAGGGTAAATTCTCAAGCATTGGTGATCTGGACTTGTTTAAAATTACCCATTTAAATAACAAGACTCATGGGTATTCAACCTGATAATGCAATATATGATAGAGTTCCCCTTTCTCAAAGTCGGGGGTCGATGGAATGATTTGAAAATATTTTTTGTGTCAGTGTCTCTCTTTCAATAAATTCATACATACTATCTTACCTGAAAACAATTTAGCACTTTGTTTAGCATGGAATCCCAAAGTTTCAGTCCAAATAAACAATTAGTGTATAAACAAAATGTTCCCAATCATGCTACCTAGCGTGTTGCTGGCACACACAAAAAAAAACGTCTTTGAAACAAAACATGGGTTTGGCTTTTCAATGATGAGTCAATGTCTCAGAAAATAATGTCATAAAAAAATCAGCTATATCAACAACATAAATGAAAGAATTGGGTGCAGGCAAAAGCAGTGCTGTGAATAAAATAAAAGCAACTCCCAATCGAGTACCGAAACTCATCGAAATGTGCCCTTGCTTGAGGAGAAAATACTAAACCTTTTCAGGGATTTTTTTAATAAGAAAAAGCACTCTTAAGGATTCCTTGTGTATAATAAGCCACTTATTTCATCCCCAGCTGTCAGTACCACTTTGCTTTACTCAAATTACCCATTGATTGAATTTTTAGGCTTAGAACACCAATCGTTGCAACACAAATGATGAGTTCTGAATGACATGCAGCTATCTATTACTAAGGAACAGCCTTTCTTTTTTTTTTTTTTTTTAAATCACACACCCTTCCTCTCCCCTTATTTCTAAAATGAGTCTACAATAGGGATAATTTGACTACCAAAATGCATGCTCTAATGGAATAAAAATTTACCCCCATCTGGTACAAATTCTTAAGATTTACGCTCAGTTTATAGCAGGAATAAAAGCAGGTCATGCAAAGAGTAGGAGGGAGGGTGAAAATGAAAAAATGTGATTTCCAGTCACAAAACACCAACGTTTATTTTGAGTACCGTTGCCATTGTTCTCGCCACCCTGGCTGTAGCGTCGAGGCTTCTGATTGCTTGAGCTGCTGTTGGCCGACTGACTCCTGGTCACCTTGTTTGGGGACTGGCCTGAACTACTGTCATGCCCTCTTGTGGACATGCGCATCTGCTGTAGGGACAAGTTGCTTCCAGACCTGTCACTGCCTTCCAACTATGAGGGAAAAACATCATAACATGGTTACTTTCATAGGGTCTTTCACCTGTATGAATAAAATCAAGGAAAAGAAAGTCTTACCACTTAAACAGTCTTACCACTTAAAGTCTTTCAACCAAGCAATTGATTTTCTCAGTGCAACTAAGTTTCTCTCTCAAGTATTCTGCGATTAATTGCTACAAAATTACATTCAATGGCTCAAACTTTTATTCAAAACAATCTCTTCTTCTCCCTCTCTTTCGGCCTGAAGCAAAATATTCTTCACTGACAATACTTTTTATATGGCTGATTGTAAACTAATCAGCACGATTGTAAGTCCAGATAATAGACCTTGTTGATTTTCCTTCATACAATAACTACAGTAAACAGTAACCTACCAAACTTGTTTGAACTAATGATGATCTCAATGGAAATTCTGCAGTGCTACCCTATCAAAACCCCACAAAAAAGTAAAGATCACACCCCAGATACTGCAAACAAAGCAATAGAACCTGAATCAAACTGAATTACCCACCATCATTCTGCCCCCTACCCCTTCTGCTCAAAAGTAATAACTGCTTTCACCACAATAAATTTGGGGGTTGTTTTTTTATTTAAAAAACTAAGAACATTTTCCCTCCATGTGTATCTGTAATCCCCATCTATCATTAGAATGTACAAAAATCAAAATCTGCATCCCTCTATAGAATATACTGGCAGATATCCTTGTATATGACACACCAACACCAATAAGCAGCCTGTACATTACCATTACTTATCTATCACAACTTCCCAGTAAATCTTAATTCGACAAAGTTTATGTCTTAAAATATAACCTTTAATGCATACATTAACTTCATTCACAGTGATTAACAGAGTTAAAACAGCAACATTTGTTAGGGTCACACAGGCTGTCAAGAAAGAGCAAGAGTATGCGAAGAGAAAAATGGTTACAAAATCAAGCATTTTTAAGTTTTTCATCAAGCCCAAAACCAATAAAGCCAAGCAGTTATATCTAAAGGATATGAGGACAGAATTTGCAAGGAAAAAAGGAAAAACTATGTTACATTCACCCAGAGGGTCACTAAATAAATAGGAGGTTCCAAGAATCAGAGATAGCTCATAGTAGAAAGAAAAAAACTTCAGTGCCCATCACCACATGATGAGATTTTAAACTTTGAGGATTGTTCGGAAAGTAAGGTTAAAAAAAAAGCCCCTTAACTTGGATAAATCATCAATATCTTTTAAATCTGTGAAATGGATCATTCCAACTCTAAACTCATTTATGTATAGCGTCATGAATGTATGCACCTTGTGCTGCACAAAAACCATGGAGGTTTTGACAGGGAATGGTCACATAAACATTCTGAGCTGTTTGTGTATTGTTTTTATGCACAAGGGAACAATCCATTTAAAATTCCCCCTGATTTAGTGGCCATACATGGCAGCAGTGTGATCAGCAAATTACAGGGATATCACTGGTACTTTTAGCTCCTAGGAGTACGCTCAAACTTGGATGATGAACTCTTGATTTTTTAACAAAGATTACTTCAAGAGGGGTGCGTCTATTCTCTTATACAGTGTTGGTACAATGCATCAATTTTTAACATAATCATATTAAAGTAGCTCTCAAAGTGTAAGCATCTCATGTAAAAGTTGTATGTCCGTGAAGATATAATTAGCTCATTCTGTGGCCAGTTGCACCCATCTTTCCGAACAACCCTCATACTACGTAGAAAAAGAACTCTTTTAACTATGTGAATGAGGGAGAGAGGAAAAATTTGCTCAGAATTTATTGCAGAGGGGAATAAGCACCAGTATTGCTATGCGAAAACAATTCATTAGACCAATGAGCTTCGCAATATTGCTATTTCTTTATTAAAATTTTCCTGACCCAACGCTAAAGAATCCTACAAGCAGCAACAGACAGGTTATTTACCCTTGTTAGAATAGTTAGAGTGTTTCTTATCTTATCTCTCTAACCACATCGTGTTTAAGAGCTGAAAGCTCTTCTGGCCAATGCATTTCATCATTCCCTTCTATTTTCCAACAAACTCAATCCCCGCCTTAGTTAAGTTCACTGATTGAAACTTGTCCTATACTCATTCAATGAAGAGGGTACTATAACTACCACTTCAGAGGACCCAAATTTATTTCATCAGTTGCTGGTTTGACTTAATGAAAAATTACAACACTTTTGGTTTGTTCAAAGAACACCTGTCCTATATTAGTATTAATTCCAGTGAGCCCCCCCCCCCCAATGCCCGCACATTTCGTTACATGTCCGTCTTGTATAAAAGCACCAGCCGTTTTGAATGATTTACCCATCCCCCAGAAAGTTATTTACGCACGCGACTGAAGTGTGTGGATCTAGCGCTGATTGGTTTGGTTACCAGTTTTACGTCCCCAGCAACACTGTAAGGTCATTTAAGAGACGGGCTACGTCGACCTTGCCTGCCAGGGCCAACCCGGACTGAGAGGGGAAAAAAACCAGCAGAAAAAAAAACCCAGATCGTCCGCGATCGGGGATCGATTCACGGTCTTCCCGCATGCAAGGCGAAGAGCCTAACCATTACACCACAGCGCCGGTCTCTAGGGCTGAAGACTGTGGCATAAGCATCGGCACTATCACAGTATCAGAAGGATCAAGCAAGTAAGAAACACGTCATTGGCCTGCACGGCTTCCCTGAACTCGTAGCGAGGTCACTCACCTTCATTGACACTGCTCACCCACTCTCTCATCACAGCGGCCTTGATTGATGGAGTTTATGGGTTGTTTTTACTAAGAGATGGCCCCGCAATGCCGATTTATTTTGGCTATGTACGGATTGGTTTACGCTATGTGCGTGTTACGGATACGAAAAATAAAGGATATCAAGGGAAGTAACAATAGGTTGACAAATGTTCGATTTTTTCAAATCATGGATTATGTCCCTTGGTCCGTGTCACTGCATGGACTGTCACTGTCCCTGTCCAGTAATTTAGCCCACGCCAGCAGTATTGTACCCCCCGTTGAGCCGCATGCCCGCCTATAACACACCGCTACACACTTTGTAGCTGGCGGGTTCGTCATAGTACGCTCAATCTTGAAAAATACTGAAATTCTCGATCGCGATACACTTTATATCGCGGT
>JAUKPP010251277.1:0-12662 GCA_032273245.1 Phyllaplysia taylori
GACTGCCCTCAAGCGATGTTCGTCACGCCTGCGCGCGCCTTACCTGCCATTGAAACACTCACAGAGTGACTAAGACCAACTTCGTCAGTCTGTGGTAGTATGGGTTTCCATCTTTGACACACAGGTGACTACAAAATCTCAAAAACTACTACGAATTTCACAAATTCCTTCATACAGAACATAGTATGTTTACTCGTGATTAATATAAGCTAAAAAAGTCAATACCCCCAAAATGGCCAACTTCGTCACTATGTGAGTGTAGCGACGAATTGAATAAAATACAGTAATACGTTTCAGGCGGAATCGGCGTCTGTGGTGAAATGCTTAAGCTCCTCGCCTATACTACCACCAGAGGACAGGAGTTCGAGGCCCACGTGGGGCAGAATTTTTTCTCTGCTCGGGTGTATTGTCACTTAAGTCCTAATTGTCCTTCCAAGGTAGGTTCGAAGAAACCAGTGTCTTAAATGACTTTAAAGCATTGCAAGGGCGTTAAACCAAAACCAGTAATAACAGCGTTCGGGCAGGAAGAAAGTTGAATACGACAGTGAACTCATTGAACCTCTATTGGTTCAGCAATCGGGTCCTCAGTTTCTGTCTCAGCTCATAAGACATGCGCAGTCTGGGCACAGAAATAATGTTGTCGTCTGACACATTGCCCAACAGCTCCTCGGGTAAATTGCCTGCTGTCACGTGATCCGCGAGAACCACTACTCGGTGTGGATTGTCCGCTCTTTGGGCGTACACCGCCATTTTGGCCGTGAAGTGTCCCCACTCATCCCGGAACAGGAAGTCGGGTGTAATCACCAGCAAAGTCTTCCAACTCCCATTGATCGTCTGCACAATACTGTCCGCCATTGGCTGGTTTGGTATAAGGTCACGGTCGCGTAGAAAGCAAGTCAAACCTAACTGGTCTTCTATAAATTGCCTGAGAACAAAGCAAGGGAAGTGGTAATCCCGCTCTGCGTATGCTATAAAGACTCCGTATTCGTAATCTTTTTTTGTTTTCATGAGAAAACCATTCACAAATAGTTTCATAAACGTTGCTTTGACGTACCGTTTGTATCTGAAGAAAAGGACAACTGCTAAAACACCAGTGATGTACAGAGAAACAACCACCAGTGAGAAGAAAAAGGCCGTCTCTCCGACACAGCGTCTCCAAAGCGCACGGAGACCTTGACCTTGTGGGACGCGAGAAACGATTGGTTGTCCTTTCTCCAACTGTAGGCAGGGAAATTCCTCATCCTCGTCCAGTGAAACTCGCGTGAAACGCAGCCAGACCAGAAAAGGAATGTCCGCACAACTACAAGAAAACAAATTCTCTTGAATCTGTAGTCTAAATTTTGGCCGTGTTATAGAATAACCATCCAGATCGTTTCTGTCAGACACTGTTAATTCTTTAATGCGATTTGCCCTCATGTCTAAATCTTTAAGTTCTGGTATATTAGAGAGTTTAATGGGGATTGATGTCAGACTATTTCTGCGTAAATTAAGTCGTCTGATTCTACTATTGTGTACAAAGATGTCCGGAGGCATCACCTCAAGATTATTGTTGGACAAGTCGACAGATGTAAGCACCTTCAGGCGTGAAAACAACCTTTGACCTTTTTCTGTCATAGCTTCAGTACCAAGCTGACAAGATGAGAGATCTATGAATTCTAGACTCGTCAAGTGATCGAGAAAGCGTTCATTGACGTCTGAAAGATTATTATTTGCAAAATAGAATCTCTTGAGATTTGGGAGACCTTTGAATACAGCGCGCACATTTGTAAAGCCACAGTTCGAGAAATCTAGATCAGTCAACTGAAGCGCGTTGTCAAAGTTGATCTCTTCATAGACCAACATCTGACCCCCATCTGGCGAATTGGAACTATTGAATATCCTTAGACTTTCGGGTAGTGGATATTTTACGCTGACATTTAATTCACTTGTTCTAGCTATAATACACGTATTTTTTTCATTTTGCATTTCTCTTCTTTGAGAATCCTTCACACTCCACGGGCTGAAGATGTCATCGTCCCCAAACAGATTAGAGAGTTTTACTTCCTCTAAACGCGTCCATGTTGAGAGGTTTAGATGTAAGCCATTGAGATAACCAACCACATCCACATGCAGCAAGGAATCCTTGTTTCCTGACAAGTCTAAATGCTTTACGCAAGAAAGTAGAGTATTTCCAAAGTTCTTTGTCCGAATGTCAAATAAATGTATTTTGTTATAACGCAAACTGAGTGTTTCGACACATATGGAAGCCAGTAGTTTGTACTCAGTAAAAACGGGTATTTTACCCCATATCACTTCCGAATGTTCGAGATTCACATTGTCAAATCTGATTTCTCGTAATGATTTCTTGGCAAATGGCGACAAACTTGAGATAGCATTGTTCAGACCAACTGGGCTGTTGAAGAGAGATATAGTCTCGAGATGACGGAAGTGAGATAATGCATGCTTGTGAATGTGTCTGAGCCGACGAGCTTCGATGCTACATCTTTTCACCTCCAGATGTCTAAACACTTGGAAGAACTCCCTGAATATGTAATCAGCTTTCACGTTCAAGTGCAGATTTTCAACGTTTGGCATGATGGTTGTGAGTTGATGATAGTGTAGATTGGATTTCACAAAGTCTTGTATATCCAACGAAACAGTTGTCAAAACTGGCAGCGAGGTGTTCTCTGTCAAGAATTCAAGTTTTGTTTCAAATAAAAATTTTCGTGCTTTCGAAGATGTTAACTTTTTGGTCGATGTCGAAAGACTTTGTATAGTACTAGTGAGATTCACTCGACTGTCCGTCTTGTCGCTAAAACAACCTAAATCATTCCGGGCCAAAAAAAGATGTTCTAACTTTATCAAAGGCTCGAAAATTCCAGGAGGAAGAGCCAAATGCTCAGATTTGTTACAGTCAGAATAAAGAAGGTTGTTGTCCTCGAGGTTCAGGTATGTTAGATTTGTCACGTCTTTGAAGGCATCTTGTTCTATACTCCATAACCAAGAGTTAGTGGCGCTCAGATATCGCAGGTGAGAGCGGCCTCGCAGGAAGTCCTTGGTCAAGTTTGTTAAGCAATTGTCGTCAAGCTTCAACACACTGGTTTCCATAGGAACCCATAGAGTTGACAAGTTCTGAATGTTTCGACCACGGCAGTCCGCGATGACGTCCGTAGTGTTGTGTGTGACGTCACAGGGGGATTCACTACTTGATAGTTCTTGTTTCCACGTAGATAGCAAAGATGTTGACACATCACTGGTTAGTACAAATCCTAGTCCGAGCAAAATATGAAACAACAAGACCACACATAAACTGACGTTGCGTGAAACAGACATTTCTTTCTCGCAATGTAGTTGAAATAGTGAACTCGGTCAAGACTTCACAAATCATATTCATCAACAAAGTACGAAATGTAGGCCTACATTTATTGCAGTTTTTATATGGATTTATGCCGAGCACAACTAGAACTGTAGAATTACAGATTAATTTCGATTCCAGCAGTGAAATGATAGCAGTTCAATATCATAGATCTTATGAACTTCAACACACGCGTGGAAATTAAACAAACCCTGAAGTTGCCGAATAGACCACGGGCGATGATCTATAACTTCCGTGTTTGTTAAAACCTGTTACATGTAAGAAGCAGAAGAAGAAGAAGAAGAAGAAAAAAAAAAGATGAGAAAAGCACCCTGACAATCTTTTTCTGTTTTTCTAAGCGCCCTACTTGGGTTACTATTGAGAAAGCCAGCCCGTTCCGACAAACATGGTTAGCCATGCGAAGCGAAGTCCCTGTCTGCTTCGTTTGGGAGCACACACACTGAGCACAATCACAGCTGAACAAGATACTAATTACCATTTATTACCATAAATACCAAGGAACTTAAAATACTATCCATTATAGTACTCTCTGCTAATACTAAGGGTAGTATGAATTAGTATAATACATGATGTGTGATTTAAAACTTATTGACGGTATCTAGTGTTTTACTCTATACATGATATAGTTTACTTGGTGCTTTTGTTGTTTTTCTAGCTGATTATAATGTGCATGTAGTTGTAATAACATTCTTTCAACCGCTGTCTGAGGGTGTATTTTTGTAAGGCTCTTCGCTTGTCACGCAGATAATGGTAGTGGCATTTCGATCCTCGCGTAGAAAGAACATCTTCGTCTTTCTGCCGCGGTGTTCTGTCCCTCTGGACTCGGGTTGACCCTAATACTACATGTAGTGGTAGGCAGGGTAGAAGTAACCTGCCGTATTACCTTAGGCCCACGGTGTTCAAATAGACGGAAAACCAAGACCAAAACCACAGCAAATTTGAGCGAATTTAGGAAGGGAAAATGCATTCCTACACGACATTGTAGGCCTACTTTTCTTGGTTTGATTACCAGTTTTACGGTTTTGGTTTGGTTACCAGTTTTATGTCCCCCTGCAACATTGTAAGGTCATGTAAGAGACGGGCTACTTCGACCCTGCCTGTCAGGGCCAAGCCGGGCTGAGAGGGAAAAAAATCCTAGCAGAAAAAACCCCAGATCGTCCGCGCTCGGGGATCGAACTGGGATCTTCCGCATGATAGGCGAAGAGTCGAACCATTACATCACAGCGCCGGTGCCTACTTTTCTCCCCCTGTGGCAATTAATCAGGTTAATGACGTCAGTGCTATATCGGGAGCTTGGGAAAATCCGTCTGAATCCTGGAGTTTCCTGATAAAAAAAAAGGATGCGAGTCCGCCGCTCTTCTATGAAAAACAATGAAAAGGGAGTCCGGGTACCTCTCGTCCGTATGTTTGACCTTTAGCGCATGTAAAAGGGCAGCTTGCACTGTATGCTTTCAAGGAAGTGGAGAAGATTTCTGAATACATGTAACTTGGATTGTTTGGTTACCAGTTTTACATCCCCTGCAACACTGTAAGGTCATTTAAGAGACGGGCCACTTCGACCCTGCCTGTCAGGGCCAATCCGGGCTGAGATAAAATCCCAGCATAAAAAATCCAGATCGTCCGCGCTCGGGATCGAACTGAGGTCTTCCGCATGACAGGCGAAGCGCCTAACCATTTCACCACAGCGCCGGTGAATGACTTGGTTTGCCAGGTCAAAATTGATCGCACATAGGGATATATGCGACATAATGGGCAGTTATTATTAGCAATCTCTTCAGGCATGCTACTCGACCCTGCCCATTAGGGCCAACCTGGGCTGAGAACACAACATCCAAGAAGGGGGGTCAGAGATGTTCATTCAACTCGTGGATCGAATTCCCGTTCTCTGAGTGCGAACGGCTTAACCGTTACGCTGCAGATGTCAGTATGAAAAAAACGGTCTGATTTTCTATGAAGAACAACGGCAAGAGAGCATGATATAGCAAACCAGCCACTCCTCAATGCAATACATTTAATGGTTTGGTTACCAGTTTTACGTCCCTTGCAACAGTGCAAGGTCATTTAAGAGACGGGCTACTTCGACCCTGCCTGTCGGGGCCAACACGGAGAGGGAGGGGAAAATCCCAGCAGAAAAAAACCCAGATTGTCCGCGAACGGGGATCGATCAAGGGTCTTCCAGCATGATAGGCCAAGAGCCTAACCATTACACCACAGCGCTGGTCAATGCAATACAGTATATGATGAAAATGTCACCCAAATGGCTTCCTCTACTCTCCAAAATCACTGGCGTATGTGGTCTAGTAATGGTTATCTCTTCCCTACCATGCAGCCTGAGTTCCAACCCAAGTGCGGACAATCTGCGTTTTTCAAATGGCTCAGACAGGCAGGATCGAAGTAGCCCATCTCTTAAATGACTTTACAGTGTTATAAAGGACGCATGACTGGTACTGGTAACCAAACCAATCTCAGCCTGGGTTGATCCATGACAGACTGGATCAGAGTAGCCTGTCTCTCCTATGACCTTACAGTGTTGCAAGGGAAGTACATGTACATGTAAAACTGTAGTCTAAACCAAATAACTATCCTCCCTCAAACACCGCAAGGTCATTTAAGAGACAGGCGACTTCAACCCTGTTTATCAGGGCCAACCCAGACCGAGAGGGGAAAAAAATCCCAGCAGGAAAAAACACAGATCGTCAGATCCTCTGCACGAGGGATTGAACTTGGGTCTTCCGCACGATGGATGAAGAGCCTAACCATTTCACCACAGGACCGGTCCACAGGGTGTGCAGCAAGTGCTTGAGTAATGTAAGGCATAGTGAGAAGTGGCTCAAGAAATTTTTACAATAATTAAGAGGGCCTTGGGTCAATAAGTACTAAGTGTAGATTACTTTGACCATGCCAGTCAGTGCCACAAGGGCAGAAAGAAACGCAACATCCCAGCAAAGAGATGGGAGATACTTGATTAAAAGTGTCCCTGGGTCTCAGACATCTGCCCTCTGAGTAAAAGACAAAGAGCCTAACCGTTAACACCACAGATGAATAAAGATTCGCTTTTGACCATTATGAACATAGAGAAGCACAGAGGGGTTGGGACTTAAGAAAACTATCAACCAAAAACCAAATCAACTGAGGTCAACAGTATTGTGAATACAAACAAAGGTTCAATGTTAATAAATAAAATTACACAAAAACCCTCAGACATATGATGTTCACTTCATTCATACTTTTATTTCAACTTTTACAGTCATGTTTTCATTGACACTATGTACATATTTTGCATCTTGTCTTCTTGGCGGCAAAAAATTGGTAAGTAAAGCAACTTTTTTTGCACATTTTGCTGAATCAGACAAATTTCTTACCTAAAGCACCAGAAGAGAGAACAGAGCGGATCCAAAAAAGTATATAAATTATGAAATATTTGATAACATACACTGCTTTTTTTTATAGGGAAAAGAATACTAATGACAAATTTGCAGAGAAAAATAAGAGAAACTGGAATTTAAAACTTTACATCAATAACAAATGGTTGGGATTTTTTTTTGTCTTTTACATAGCATAAGTTATAGCTGAAAAACTTTCTACCACAAATGATAATAAAATAAAATTGTGAAGCAAAGGTGAAGAATGACAGGGTAATGGGGAACATGCAACATGTACTAATATACGCAAAATTTAAATGTTGCCATGGTGTTGGGTTGGGCTTTCTTCTTTTTTATCGATAATCTTTGTCTCCCAGTGTTGTAAACAGTATGATAATAACATGGAAGGGTGTTGAACAGTTCCTATCACTTGGGTTTTTGATAAATGTACACATACAAATGACCTTGCTTGCAGATTGAAATACAGGAGGGGGGTGGGGGCTTATATTTTCCTTCCTTTTCAATTTTCAAAACATTTCCGGTCTAGGAAGCTACTGCGTGGAAAAACAAATGCTACGCAGTTTTGCTGACCAATACAATTATTAACAAGTGAAACATTCAATGATACAAAAACATAAGAAAAAAAAAAAAAAAGGAAAAGAAAACATTTGGTGGCTGCTAACTATTGCCTGTGCAAATATTGTACAGACCTTTACTTATAGCGGTCTGAGTAAAAAAAAGACATTTAAACAAAGTGAAATAATCAGTTCTTTGCTTCAAATACTGCAGAGACCACCGAGAAATGAGAGAATTAAAAATATTTGTCGTGACCTGTGTCAGCTTCATTTTTACAAATAATTATTTTTAAATTTTTCACTATTGGGTTTCACTGAGAGCACATGGGACTCTGAACAGGGAAAGAGATGGAACAAAAATACAAATGAGTTTGCTTTGTTCAGAAAGAATTTTATGCATGAAAGGCCTAATTTTAAATCTTTTCCTTCAATAAGATGTTCAAAACTGCCTACAAATGTGCAGCTGCAAAGGAAAAGCCACTACATAAGCAAAAAAAATACTCTCTGAGATAAAAGCATTTTCAAATTCTACAATCAGTTCTGAGCATTCTGCTTTGATTTTTTGAGAGTTTTTATGAATGTTGAGCTTTTTTTTTTTCAAAGTTGATTGGGAAACTTAGTTGTGAGAAAATGCCCTTACACGTTTGTGCGCGATTTTCATTACTGTATCAGGAAACACTTAGAAAACAGGACTGACCAAATTACGCAGCAAATCACAACACTGTTCGTTCTCTTCCACACATAAAGGATTTACATTCCAGATGATTGATTATAAATGACCCTCGGACAAAACTATTGCCTATTGACGGTTTCATTTCAAATAACTTATAGCCCACAGCATGAAATGGATAAGATTTCTTCTTGGATCTGAGCAGTAAACTGATATCAAGATATGAGCAGCTGTATGCGCTGAGGTAATACAACATGATGGTCTGTTGGACTTGGCCACGTGAAATGATATACAAATAAAAAGCTCACACAGGCTCTCTGTGCTCTATATAGTACCATAAAACCAACTTGATAGAGTATATGACAGACTAGGCTACAACTTTTGTAGACAAGCATAAGTTTGTAGTACACCTGAAAATGTCATTACGAAAATAGAAAGGATAACCTCTTTTTCTGAAATTATTGCTTTTCAAACAAGGCTCCATAAAGGCTGTACACCTAATCTCACTTCTGACAGCTTTCCACTTATATTGAATACCCAAACCACCGAAAAAAAGTTTAATTCTTCAACAGTCACATTGACTGGTGCCGTTCAGTTTCCTGCAAGACGTCGCTAGCTTTTCAAAATGCACCAGTTTATTCTGCCCCCTTGCTCACAACACAAACTGTCTAAATGATTACACCAGCTTATTGCTTCAGATTTTTGTGACAAAGGAGATTTCCTATTTTTCTTCGTATATCTGAATCCACACACTTAGGAAGGAACCCACCACTATGCAAAAGACCTGTAAATAATTTCACCCCATACCTGCAATGAATACATAACGCTGGTGTTAAGACTTTATCTGAATACCAGCACTATGGTTGAGGGTACCATGAATTCAAGTATACAATGAACTTCATAAATGCATCTCATGGATACCATACAAAACATTTGACTTGCACAATTCTATGTCCTATCCAGAATGGCAATACATCGGGAAAATGCTGTTCCCACACTGTCAAAGCATAGACTGATCATTCACTTTTTAAATGGGAACCAAGAAGGGATGTGATGAAAATATAGAGCATTCTAAACCGGATAAGAAGCTTAACTTTCACTGCCGTCACTGTGCATATTTGTTTGTCCACTCTTTTGCCAGCTTGTAGTATTTGTCTCGGTCAGTTTTGTAAATGCGGGCAATATCTGGCACCAGTGGATCGTCAGGATTTGGGTCTGTGAGCAGTGAGCAGATGGACAGCAGAACTGAAAACAGAGGGGAAAATAACACCAGATATAAGTGTGGCTGTTGACAAAAAAGACAGAAATTTCACAAGTGTTTGGGGAGTCAAAAAGAAAAACTGCAATTTTGCTACATTGAAAAAACTCCGTCATAGCAAGCGTCTGCAAAACATTCATCCCTGTAACACGCATCAGTGAAAATAGATTTCTGTGTGTAAGAAAACATTTAAAATAACATAGTTATGTCTACAATCCTTTTCACTTCCGTCTAAGGTGAGAAATCGTTTCAGCAGAAGGACCAAACAATGCTTTCCTTTCCTCACTCCCAAGATGTAGCTCAGAGGAATTCAGATCATAGTTTTACCTTGAAAGAGGTGTCAAGTTTTGAAGGTGAGAAATTCATAGTACAGAACAGTACATAGTTGTCTTTAGGACTACTTCCCCACTGCATTGTCAAATTTGCATAACATTAGTCCGAGGTCTGCTGGAATATTTATAATGGATACAATGATACTAAGAGGCATCAAAGATTTGGTTTGGTTTCTAGTTTTACATCCGTTGCAACATTGCAAGAGTCATTTAAGGGATGGGCTCTTTTGACCCTGCCTATCAGAGAGGGATGAATCCGAGCAGAAAAACACAGATTGTCCACACAAGGGACTCAAATCGCTCTTCTGCGCCTAACAATTACAGCCCAGGTGTGGGTGAAGTTCAGGTGCGAGTACATTTACCGATATAAAATCACAATAAATCAATGGTACAGTACCGTACCGATGAGTTCATAATGTTGACTGTTGTTCGGCCCTGTTGTTGTTGTTGTTTCTTGTTCTTTTGTTTGGTTGGTTTTGCTTTTTGTTTTTTTTGGTCAAATTTAGATATCTAACAGCTTTTAATGGTGCTTTTATCAAGGATCTTTTTCTATCGTATTTTTTCAAACAGACTTTAGGACACATTGATAGGCCTATGGTGAAAGGTGCAAGGAAGCCCACACTAAACAGATAAAAATAATAGTAAAGAAAGTCATTCAATTCGTGAACAGTTGAGGATGAAAGAAAGGTAAACAGAAAGAATCAAAGATAGGAACTAAGAGGTGAAGAAAAAGTGACACTCATACGAAGAAAGGTTCTCTACTTGTATAGTAAATAGGTTTAAGATAATGAAGCAACTTGATATGTCAAGTTTCATTCTTAAATTGCCATCTTTAGTAAAGTTATTCAACTTTGCATGCAAAAAGTAATGGGCCATAGGCCAAAATTTCCCTGTATTTTACATTACTGAATACACAAGTGATCACTTGAGCGTATACTTCAAAGTGCTACAACTTTTTTTAATTTGTGAAGAGATTTGTAAAATTTAAAAAGTAATCCCCTTGAAATTGAAGAGCTTTCATATGATACAGCATTGCTATACAATTACATAGCATCCTACCTTTGGAAATTGTCAAAGCTGGCGACCACTGTCCTCTAAGTATATCCAGGCAGATGCTGCCATTACTGTTGATGTTTGGATGGTAGATTCTTGTCGTGAAGGCAACCTGAAGTAAGAGGCAATGGTTTGAAACAATTTCAATGTGTGTGAAATTATAGAGGTAGCTCACTATCCGAAGATAATTCACTTCATGTATGATCCCATTGCTAATCTAAGGCCAATTAAAAAAAACACCTTTGAATCTTAATATTTTGTACATGGTTGCATGTTTAAGTAAGAAGTTTTTTTTAGTGTTGTGAATGATAGAAAGTGGTATTAACTACCACATTCTTGATGTCACAAAAACCATGGTAAGAATCCCCATTCAATGGTGACTCTGCTTGTATAGACAGGGAGAGAAATAATTTAAGTTCGATATCCTCCACTTGCGCTATTCAAGAGCAAAGCAAAAACAACAACAAACCATGTGGATTTAAGGGTAAAGCAAATTAAGTGACAAACTTTTCCTATGCTTTAATTTTTTTTATATTTCAAACATTTACGGTTCTTTTCAGCGACACTGAAGAGTTATTTTTTCTGCATTCCAAAAAAAGTTATATATTTATGAACATATTTTGAAGAAAAAAAATAAAGGCACTAACAAGTTTCCTTTTCTTGTTGATCAAGAAAGTCAATCTCTCTTATCTTATCTCATTTCATCTAAAGTCAAAGTAATGCTTTAACTATACCTTTGGTGGTTTGAATGGGTAGTCTGTTGGAAAAGTTATTGATAAGAAGAAAACTCCTTGTGCATACGGACTGTCCGCCTGAAAGAGAAAAGAGCAAAAAATCACATTGATGAAACAGTCAAAAACCTGTCTCTGTGACATAGGCCTACTGTAGAATACCTTATCAACTGCTGGGCATGGGTGAAAACAAGTTCATGAGCCTAAACCTGAAATCCTAATTTCTGATGAATGAAAACCAACAAAACCTGAAAAAGATAACGGCTTACATAGACTCAAGGATAAAGAATGGAAGCAAAGCTAATTATTATCTTACTTCAATAAAGAGGATGCCTTTTGAACTGAAAGTGTTTTATCCGAAATTTGCGATAATCCGAAAGAAACAACATCTCTGACTTTTTCCGTTTTTGTAAAAGTAGTCAAACGTTTAACCGATGAGGCTGCCCGTTCAAAGACGAAAAAATTTCGATGGTTGGGTCTGCCATTTCTAAACAAACAACAATCAAGTAAAACAGATTATCAAATTTTGCTAGCAAAAAATCGGGAAAGAGAAGAAAGTGACACAAGAATGCATGCGTGTTGTTCGCTGGGCCACAGAAAGGCATCACTGCCAATGGTACTGTCGATACACACTGTGTTGACTGACGTCACAAGCAAGCGCAAAGAGTAAAAAAGAAAACACATCGAGAGAGATGGAAAAAGAGTAAAGAGGAGAAGAGGGGGGCTAATGAAATACGGGAGGGGAAAAGGGGCAGAGATGAGAGAAGGAAGAAAGAGAGAGAGAGAGAAGAGAGGGCAAAGATGAAAAGGCAGTGGTAGTGAGACTTGAGAAAAGCAATTTATACACAAGAGAAGACTAGCAATTTATCCAAAACAGAGTCTGGAACTTGAGGTGACAGGCTACACCAGACATGCCTACCTATGAAAATGATTTTGAGGAACATCAGCTCCAAAAATGAGGAACACTGGATGAAAATGAGGAACAGAACAACAAAATGCCAAACTCATTGTTGCGCACCCTTGAAAGCACATCATGTTGATCACCCCATAAGTATAAAACGAAAATTCGTCAATATATTACTCTTTTCGGAAATCCAATTGGGGGGTGGGGGGTGGTAAACATCAGATACTTTTACTTTGAAGCCTTTAATCCAGAATTGACCCAACTGGAACTCAACTCGACTCGAAAAAATAGGAAAGAAAAAAAAATACACCCGTAGATCTAGATACCCACACTTAGATCTTAAAGGTGACGTGACACTGACAACTGTCAATGAGTGGGCTCCCACTATCGATATCAATGACAAAGAGGCTGTAAAATTTTAT
>JAUKPP010251288.1:0-2500 GCA_032273245.1 Phyllaplysia taylori
AAGCAACAAAACTAAAGAAAACAAAACCCACAACAAAATGTAGACAGGCGCCTGTGGTGTAATTGTTAGGCTCTTCATCTATCAAGCAAATGACGGGGGTTTAATTCAACGTTGAACAAGCAACTCTTTCTCTCTTCTTGGACTTGGCTGTCCACTAAGCCCAGTTTGGTCTTGTCAGGCTGGGGGAAAAAAGAAAGCCCGACTCTAAGAACATTATATTATTTGAAGTTAGTTATTTATAGAGTCAAAAGCTTCTTTGGTTGCTTTAGCCATAAATGGTTGCAAGGGGTGTGTAGCCATACCCTAGACACAAGCAACCAGAAAAGATTTCAGAATGCAGCGTTATTTATGCGAGAAAGAAAATTCTAAAACAAAATTAAGTGAGAATTCATCAACACCACGCCCAAACGATGTTTACCTCACATTGAAAATAACCATCCAGGGATATAACCAGCTTCAAAACTAACGAACCATAGCAGTGGGGAAAAAGTACAGAAAAATGCAAAACGCAATAATATGCTTAACAATGCAACCGAGAGCAGACCAGAGCAATCTCATCAATACATTAAGAAGGATAATACACACGTATGTCGATTGGCAAAAGTCCATAAAATGGATACTGAGTCATAGGCGAATAATGATATACAGTCACGAGCAAAAAAAAAATGCCACTCTGGGAATTCCCGTTTATCAACGTCTCCGTATTTATGTACAGTATTCTAGTAAATTCCATAGAAAAAGAATGTCAAAGAAGAGAAAAAATTCCGGGAATACTCACAGAAGTTCATAGTCACACACAATATCTTCATTTCATTATGTAACGAGGGGGGAGGGGGGGGGGGGAAGTAGAGGGGTGGGGGTGGTTAAAACATTGCGAAATCAATTTCTGCTAGTTGACATTTCTTTTAAGAGAAATTTGTTACTTAGTATTCATGAAATCACATTTACATAAAGTTCAGAGCCATTAAACTATGTATATTATAATGCAATAGCCGCATATAGCCATATAGACTCATATAGACTCACATAGCTGCCTAACTCCTTTTTAGGCAATTTGAGATTTCTTGCCTAAGTGATTAGGCAACAGACATTACATGATTTTAAAATATGTAAGTTCATGAATCAAAGTAACTGTTTTGAAAATAGAATTATTTATTTATTAATCCATTCTATTTGTTTTTTATTTGTTTATTTTCTTAATATGTTATTTCAGCCATGTTATTCAATATTTTTGCTTTATTTATTGAATGTCCCATTGATTAATAATCAATAATTCATTTATCCCTGTTTTTATTAAATCATTTTCTTCCATAGATCATTTTTAATTGAAGGATGGAAAGTTATGTATAATAAAAAGCAAAGAGTAGATTTAAAGTGCATAAACAAAAAGAAATATTTTTTTAAAATAGATGAATAGATGATTAGATAGTGTGAACATATTAAATCAATATAAATAAAAACATGATATAAATCTTCCCAACTCCTGACAGAGATACATGTATATTATAATATTGTACAGTTCAAATGTACCCCCACAGGCGTAAGATAGGAACAGGCACATGGGTGGTGGGCGGGTGCTCTTATCTGGTCAGACTCTTTTACCATTTTCTAAATGTCACAATAATTATTCTCACATGTCTACAGACTCTAAAAATATAAATTCATGGTCGATAGTGCCGTAAAAGTCGTAACAAAAACAACAACATGTGCATGGACTTTGGTCGGAAGAAAATATAAGCCTGATGAGAAGGCCAGTGTGTTTAAAGAAAGAGGGTCAGAAAATATGTGGAACATGTAGATTGAATTGGTTACAAGTTTTACGTCCCCTGCAATGCTGTAAGGTCATTTAAGAGACGGACTACTTCGACAGTGCCTATCAGTGCCAACCCGGGCTGAGAGGGAAAAAGTCCCAGCAGAAAAAAAAAGGTCAAGGTCGAAGTAGCCCGTCTCTTAAGTAAGGAAAATTGGGATATTGGTAATAAATTTTGGAAAACAAGACTGAGGGTATTAATTTCTAAATTCATTCCGACGAGCCTATTATAATATTGTTTAGCAAGATTTGTTCTTCTTACGTTTAACTTTATGCAGAAAATTGTGCCGCGAAGGCTAAAACTACAGAAAATAAAGGGGGAAAAAATCCCCACTATTTACGGGCTGCGCCAGTCATTGGCTCCACGTTTGTGCAATAAGTCAGTCAGAGGGACATGTGTGTCTGCTTTCAAGTTTTGGCGAACATTTCATTTCAAGGAACATTAATACGTAACGTAACATGATGTACCGTTTATCTCCCTTGGTGGCTTGCACGCTTTGTAGTTTTTGCCCTTTTTTGCACCGGAGCCATAATTTTCGTTCTTTCTTTCCCTGTATAAAAGAAAAAAAAGACAGTTTAATTATTAAGTACATGTATTTAACAAAAACAAAACAAAAATTAATTACAGTCAAACTTGTCTAAGAAGACCACCCAATCTCGAGAAAGAAGTGGTCGTTTTAGACAGGTTCT
>JAUKPP010251288.1:7500-12660 GCA_032273245.1 Phyllaplysia taylori
TTCACCTATCATGAGGAAGACCCAAGTTCGATCCCACATGCGAACGAGTATTTACGTTTTTCGGCTGAGATTCTTTCCTCTCAGCCCGGGTTGACCCTGGCAGGCAGAGTCGAAGTAGTCCATCTCTAAAGTGATCTAACAATGTTGCAAGGAATGTAAAACTAGTAACCAAACCAAAATCAAATCAAAACCAAACCAAAACGATAATAAAAAAGCAGGGTTATGAAAGCCCGCATTTCAAACGACCGTACCCTTTTGTAAGGCACGTAAAACTGGTAACCCAGCCGGGAATCAATGTGTATACCGTGATTTGAAGTTGGATTTAGTGTGAAAGTATGAGGTTTAATGACGCCCTTGATTAAAAAAACCAAATCCAAAACCAAAATCAAGTACACGAAGAGGAAGAATAACACGAATCGGCAACATTTTAAGATAAAAAACAACCTTAAACAATATGTATTATTAAACTCCCACTACTTTTCGATGTATATATGTATGTATGTATATATGTGTGTGTATGTGTGTGTGTGTGTGTGTGTGTGTGTGTGTGTGTGTGTGTATTTATGTGTGTGTCTGTCTGTTTGGCTGTCTACTATGCTTGCCTGGATGTTTGAATGTTGTTCTTCATGTCTGTCTGTCTGTCTGTCTGTCTGTCTGTCTGTCTGTCTGTCTGTCTGTCTGTCTGTCTTCCTGTCTGTCTGTCTGACTGACTGACTACCAGTCTATCTGTCTAAGCAGTTTCTAGCCTGTGCGTGTGGAATTTAATGAATCAAACTGAATGTGGCAGACGCAAGACCCCCACCTCCAGTGATAAACTATTTGAACTGATATCTTTCTGTGCCATCCTTGTGGTTTGTAGGTAAATGATCTTTTAAGCACGTGTTACGTCAATGATGTCTTTAGAGACGTTGGTAGTCTAGTGTTTAGGCTGCGGCACTCGTAATCGTGAGGTTGCGGGTTCGAAACTCACCTCAGGCCTGACGTTGTGTTCTTGGGAAAGGGATTTGACACGAATTTTCCTTACTTCACCCAGGTGTACATGTGCACCCTGCTACAGATAGCAAAATATCATGTCAGTATATTGGTGTTTTAGCGCCTGTAAAATGGCAGCTTGCACTGTAGCCTATGCTTCCCAGGAAGTTGAGAAGGTTCTGAATGACTTTTGTCCTCCGGGGTAATAATGATTGTAAAGCCTTCGCCTTGATTCTACAATTGGGCTGCGCACAAATTCCCTTCCTCACATTTTGATAAAAGGACACTTTTATCACTTGTTTACCGACGCATTACCAGTTGCATTTATTCAGACTCAAACAGCCAAAGAGGCTTGTGCCTCAATAAACAACTAACTGTAAATAAACAACTAACTGTACACTAACTGTACCTTACTAAAATGTCTCGCTAAAGAAGCTCTACATTCCAATCGCTTTCAACTATAAAAGACATTGTAAGTCGTGTATGAGGTATTGTTTATAGAGGCACCATTTTCTTTAGCTTTATTGGTCAATGAGCCATGTACCGGTGTCATCGAGCAGTTGAGTTCTTGTGAGACATCCAGTTTGTTTTCAGAGGTCACAATCTCGTCCTATCGGAAAATATCCTTAGATTTCTTGTCTCAAGTCATAGAACATGACATATTAGCGTTGCATGGGGCGGAATAAAACAAAAAATCAGTTGAAAGTTAGTTGTTTATAGAGGCGCCAGCGTCATTGGCTGTTTTTGCCGCCAAAAAACAACTCAAGCCAAACGTCTTTCGTCTTACTAAGGCGGAGAGTGCACTGACCTGTTTTGTGAGTTGCAGGCCAGGCTCATATGTATATATCAAATATAGATGAGCCTGGCCTCCAACTGACAAAACAGGTCAGTGGACGCTCCGCCTTAACCATACATGAGGTCAGTCCCCGGAAGACCAAGACACTTTGGCTTGCATTTCGGTAGACAAAAGAGCGCCGAAACCTTTGCTCATAATCGGTCATAACGACGGATATTCCTTTCTTGTCGTGTCGTAAGAGCTGAGTAATAATACACTGAGCCATACTAGGACGTCATTATGTGTGAAAGCGTGGAACACTCATGGTCTTGGATGACAGAAGTGAACAGTTTTTCTCGAGTAATTCCAGACAAAACATTTTGTAGAGTAATTCCAGACAAAACATTTTGTAGAGTAATTCCAGGTAAAAGATTTTCTAGATTAATTCCAGGTAAAAGATTTTCTAGAGTAATTCCAGACAAAACATTTTCTAGAGTAATTCCAGACAAAACATTTTCTAGAGTAATTCCGGGTAAAAGATTTTCTAGAGTAATTCCAGATAAAACATTTTCTAGAGTAATTCCAAGTAAAAGATTTTCTAGAGTAATTCCAGATAAAACGATTTGTAGAATAATTCCAGGCAAAGATTTTCTAGAGTAATTCCAGGCAAATCATTTTGTAGAGTAATTTCAGGCAAATCATTTTGTAGATTAATTCCAGGCAAATCATTTTGTAGAGTAATTCCAGGCAAAAGATTTTCTAGAGTAATTCCAGGCAAAAGGTTTTCTAGAGTAATTCCAGGCAAAAGATTTTCTAGAGTAATTCCAGGCAAATCTTTTTGTAGAGTAATTCCAGGCAAATCATTTTGTAGAGTAATTCCAGGCAAAAGATTTTCTAGAGTAATTCCAGGCAAAAGATTTTCTAGAGTAATTCCAGGCAAATCATTTTGTAGAGTAATTCCAGGCAAAAGATTTTCTAGAATAATTCCAGGCAAATCTTTTTGTAGAGTAATTCCAGGCAAATCATTTTGTAGAGTAATTCCAGGCAAAAGGTTTTCTAGAGTAATTCCAGACAAAACATCAAGAGACAGAAGTTTGGGGACAAACGTAAAATGAAAAAAAAACGTAGAGAAAGAAGACCCTACAACTGTAAGATCAAAAGGCTAAATTAGCAAAAGAAGCTGGCTTCTCTAAAAAATACATAAATTTTTTCTAACTAACAAGGTGAAGGATTAAAAGATGACTGTTTGGTTTGGTTTTGGTCTAACGCCCGATGCAACACTGTGAAGTCATTTACGATTCTTACGATGTGGGTCGGAGGCATGAAAAATCACAAAAAATCCCGATGACCCCCCCCCCCCCCCCCCTTACGGATTCGAACCCGGAGACCTTCTCGCCTGTAGGCAGGCGCACTACCGCTTGGCCAAGGACGCCCACAAGATGACTGTTTTTTGCTTGATTCTACCGTAACAAAGAAAATTGTTTGCAGAAATTTCTATCGTTGAATATTATAATGAATCTGTAACTGATGGGTAGAAACCCAAGGATCAACGTCGAAAAATGAATTCGCTGTAATAATGAAGATGACAATGATAATAATAATGATAATAATAATAATAATGATAATAATTATAATAATGATGATAATAATAGTAATAATAATAATAATAGTAATAATAGTAATAATAATAAAAGTAATAATAATAATAATAATAATAATGATAATAGTAATAATGATAATAATAATAATAATAATAATAATAATAATAATAATAATAATAATAATAATAATAATGACAATAATAATAATAGTAAACATTTTTTGACCACAGAAAATGACCCCTTGCAGTATTACCTCCAAACACTTTATCTCCGCCACTGGAAAAAGAACCAAACAGGAAGAAACGTGACACGAAGCTGCCAAGGTGACACGCCTATTAGCTCTCTCACTACGGGCATTATTTTAGAACTATCATCCCTGACAAGGGCAGGTAATAGGCGAGCAGAAAAAGAGACTTGTGTGCACGACTTGGGAAGAGGGGAAATCTAATATTCCATTTATAGCATTTTTTTCGAAGCTTCTTGATAATAATTTTAGGTTTAGCACACAAATAGCTGTGTTTTATAGAGTTCCATATTATAAATTCGCGCTTAGAGAAAATAAAAGTAAAAAACAAAGAAAAAATACAAGAAAATGAAAGGAAAACCAAACAACCATAACTACCCAACAACAGTGCTTCTCTTTTCAACCCCCTCCACTCAAAACAGCAACAACAACAACAACTAAAGTAACACAACAACAACAAAAACAACAACAATAACAACAACAACAACAAAAAAAAAATAATGAGAAAAAACAACAGATAACCCTGAAAAAAAAACTTCTGAGAGAAAAAAAAAGAAGTTCGTTGGATATGCTGCCTCAGTTTATGGGGGTCAACTTATCAACATTTTTTCACCCCCAAAGCGTAATGTAGAACAAGGAAGTAAGACGGGCTTGGTACAATACGATGTAAAACAACGACTGCACGACATACGATAACTTAAATACTAGGCTAAAATGTAAACGAAAAAAGTGTTTTTGACTCAAAGGTAATGGCACGGCTTGTGACATGTAAGAACTGTGCGCGACATAGAAAAAAAACCCTCAATGCATCCCCCCCCCCTCTCTCTCTCTCTCTCTCCATCTGCGTCTCTCCTCCTTTTTCTTCTTTTCCCTACCACCGTCTCCATTTCAATGTAGTAAAACATGGAGGCAACAAACGCAGAGAATGGTAATCGGAAACACCGGTGCTAATAATATGACATTATAGAGTCATTTTGGTCACCAGTTTTACGTCCCCTTCAACACTGTAAGGTCATTTAGGAGACGAGCTACTTCGACCCTGCCTGTCAGGGGATCCCGGGCTGAAAGGGGAAACAATCCCAGTAGAAAACCCTCACATCGTCAAGGTTTGGGGATCGAGCTCGGGTCTTCCTCATGAGAGCCGAAGAGCCTAACCATTACATTACAGTGCTGGTTTATAGTGTCGAAGGAGCTACCGTAAAAGAAGGAAACAAACAGCAGTAATGATACAAGTAATCAAACAAATAATTAAACATAATAGTTTCAAACACTCAATTGAGGGCATTTTAATGCTGGAGTACTGGACAATATTTTATTAAGCAAGGACTTACAAAGAGTGACAGAGAGAGAGAAGGCAAAGAGGGAGAGAAGAGAGAGAGAGAGAGAGAGGGAGAGAGAGAGAGAGATAGAGAGAGAGAGGAAGAGAGATAGTTAGATAGATAGACAAATAGATAGATAGAGGGATAAATAGGTAGATACACAGGGAGATAAATAGATAGATAGAAAGATAGATAAATAGATAGATAGATAGATAGATAGATAGATAGATAGATAGATAGATAGATAGA
>JAUKPP010251299.1:0-22838 GCA_032273245.1 Phyllaplysia taylori
CCGCGATCGGGGATCGATCTAGGGTCTTCCCGCATGCAAGGCGAAGAGCCTAACCATTACACCACAGCGCCGGTCCAACCATTCATCAATACAAACTGTTTACAATTACTACCCATTTCAATAGGATGTTTTGCTTTTAATTGTTACCCATTCGATTAAATTCTTCAGTAATACCGCGATTAGTAAGACAGTGGTAGACTTTGACATTCATTTGGAATATATCTTTGTCTAATGCATGAAAATAAAGTAAATTAAGTCAATACTGTACCATTTCCAGATGTCATCCGCCAATAATGATTATTCATTTCGAGAAGTCGAATTCCCAAACAGATAATTAGAAGAAACACCCCCCCCCCCCCCACCCTCCCCACCCCAATCATCTAAAACATACCCACATATTTCTAAAACATCTGAAACTACGCTGAAAAAACACATTTATGGACAGTTGGTGACCATTTAGGGAACTAGACTATAAACCCCTCGGGTCAGACAGGCCATCATCCGATAAGCGGCGCCACAGGGAAATCCTTGGGTTGTGGCGGGAGGCTGGAGGTGTCCTTGAGTCCAGAGTACAGGAGCGGCGTGCGGCGAGACTTGAGGGTGGCGCCTTCTGATGACTCACACTGCAGGCACGGCTTGTCCAGAGGTGGCGCGTATGTGGCTGGGCCAGGTTCTACGATTGGTACTGGAGAAGATAGATAAGCTTTGGTTTGGTCACCATTTTTTACGTCTTAGTAGTGCGATGCACGAAGCTCGTCGGCTGTTTTTTTCGACTAACGCGGAGCGTTAACTGACCTGTTTTGTCAGTTGCATGCCATGCTCATCTTTATATGATATATACATATAAATATAAGCCTGGCGTGCAATCATTTTAAGATGGGCCTGGCCTGCAACTGACAAAACAGGTCAGTGGACGTTCCGCGTAAGTGTTTTCTTCCATAATCAGTAATACTCACAGTAGCTCACAAAGTCACGTACTGGCAGGGTGAGTTAATTTGAAAATTACTCACGTATCGGAATCACGCTTTTATGGAATAGTGCATTTAGTCGAAAAAACGGCCGACTCGCATTGTGCATCCCACGTAGTTTAAGAAACGGAATATTTTGTCTCTGCCTGTCAGGGCCATAAACGGACTGAGAGTGAGAGCCTAGATGGTCTGCGCGTGGGAACAAACTCAGGTCTTCTGAGTGACAGACAAAGGGTAAAACCAATAGACTACAGGCGCCAGAAAGATAAGGTAAAATGTATGATAGATAAGATACATTCAGATGAGAAAAGATTCTTTATTTGTTTTGGGTAGCAAATTCTGTCTTGACTGTTTAAATTTGTTTCGCTTTTGAACGGATGGTTGGTTTCGGTTTCACGCCCACTGCAACATCATAAGGTCGCTTTAGATATACTGGACATCCTTATTTCTATGTTTATCTCAAATTCGACGGAAAGCGGAGCCATAATAACTACGATAACATAATCTCGGTGAAATTCCCAATCTTCCTACTCTGGATCTCTACAATTTGTAGGAGGGCGCTTTGCGTTTTTGCTTTATGGCTTACGTCTCTTTCAACTCTCAAAAGTTTTGTGCAGTGGTTGTGTAACTTCGACAAAGGAACGGGCTACCTTACAATAGGCTTTACTCTTCCATCGACATTATAAGGTCATATCGGAGTAGGCATTGACTATTGAAATGCTGCGGGTCATTTTTGTTTTTCTAGTGTGACACACTCAACGAATATTCACCGGAAAAAAATAGTATGTAAACTTAACTTTTCATAAACTTAAACAAAAGCGACAGAGTCAAGGGACACAACGCATTGCTTCCAGTCCAGTAACTTATTTTAACACGATAGCCGCCCTTAGATAAAGATATTTGAAAAGGAAGAGCTTAACCACTACACCACAGATGCCAGATGATTAGGGTCTTTTGGTTTGGTTTGATTACCAGTTTTACGTCCCCTGCAACACTGTAAGGTCATTTAAGAGACGGGCTACCTCGACGCTGCCTGTCAGGGCCAACCCAGGCTGAGAGGGAAAACATCCCAGAAGAAAACACCAGATCGTCCGCGATCGGAGATCGAACCGAGGTGTTCCTCATGCAAGGTGAAGATCCTAACCATTACACCACAGTGCCGGTGATTAGGGTCTTCAACAGGTACTTACCTTTCCTTTTGAATTTTATTCCAATAGACTTGCCCTGGCCCTTACGATGTGGCTTCACTCTGTATGTGGCTGGCCCGGGGTCCTTCTTGCCTAGGGAATATATACCTGAAAACATATAGACGGGAGGAAATGTTAATTGTGCAAGTGGTATTGACGATAGCAGTGATAAAGCTTTTAATATGAATTATTGATATGATGATAAACATTTTTCTGTTAAAACTGACCTGGTGTCCTTCGTACCTTAGGAATACAAACTTGAAATAACCATGAAGAATAAACGCCAATAATGTAGATGATGCTAAAAATGATAGTACCGAAGAAGCTCTGGTTACCAGTTTTACGTCCCTTGCAACACTGTAAGGTCATTTAAGAGAAGGGCTACTTCGACCCTGCCTGTCAGGGGCAACCCGGGCTGAGAGGGACAAAATCACAGAAGAAAAAACAAAAACAGTTCGTCCGCGCTCGAGGATCGAACTCGGGTCCTCCGTATGGCAGGCGAAGAGCCTAACTATTACACCACAGCGCCGGTAAGGAAAAAGCTATTACGTGTAATATGAATTCTCTACAATGTTGATAATGGTTGTCCCATTATATCTGACAGAATAGAAAATGATTCGATGGTGATGATGACGATACTTTGTATGCCCCGATAAAGGCCTGTGTACCAAAACGTTCGCGATTTCTTTTATTATATTATTTTTTAACAAAAAACATATTTGAGTTCGTGACTCTTCGTCAAATTCTAAATGGTTTTACACGGTGATGGAAATGATGAGATTGTTATTAGTATAGTGATGATTGTGATCACGATGATGAGAATTAATAATCAGAATTAGCCCAATCATGGCAAAATGACAATGATAATAACATGTTTAACATCATTATAGCAGTGATACTGATATTACTGATAAAAGTCAAATAATCATCATTCTGATAGGGAGAAGGATGAAGATAATAATGACAAAAGAATATTTTAACATGAAAATGAAAATAAAAGAAAGAGAAGAAGAATCCTGGTATCCAAAAAGATAGGGACTGCAAAAGACTTGCGCTATCTTTTCTCAAAGCGTGGTAAAACGCTGTTTGCCCCTTGTTATGTTCGTACTATATTGACAACACACAGGCATACGTTAAACACAAACACGCACACAATCACACACTCACAACTACAAACACGAAGAAAAACACGCACTTGATTGTAAAGCGCATAGAGCCTGCTTTCAAGCGGGGATATGCGCTTTATAAATGCAGCCATTATTATTATTATTATTATTATCATATATCTAAATAAACAACACAGCCCAAATCAAGAATAATATCAAAAGTAAACATGCCAAACAATAGAAATGAAGCTAATTAATTATGGTTTCTTCCTTGTTTTCTTTTACACCCTTATTCTCAACGTTAGAGCGCCCCGACTTTACTTCATAAAGGGTAAAACGAAACATGTGTGTATGTCGAAAAATGGTGTGTGTGTGTGTGTGTGTGTGTTTGTGTGTGTGTGCCTGTGCGTGTGTGTGTGTGTGTGCGTGTGTGTGTGCTTGTGTGTGTGTGTGTGTATGTGTGTGTGTTTGTGTGTGTGTTTGTGTGTTTGTGTGTGTGTGTGTGTGTGTGTGTGTTTGGGAGGAACCTGAGCTCGGGGGTCTTCCTGTCTTTTCTTAATTTATGTTTGAATTTTTAAATGCTTTTTTTTTGTACAATCTATTATTAGATATTATTTGGCAAATTGGAGACACATGCGTCACTTTTCCCATATATCTACGACAGCTACAGAGTTGAAAGTCTTAAAATGCCTGCAAAAGATAGATGGGTCCTCATGCCGGCCTTCGATTTATCATTTATTCATTTTCTGAATTTAGAAAAATATATATGACGAAAAGTTCCCATCCTTCTTTGGCCTTTATAATAAATCCACTGAGAAACGAAACAATAGACACGCGTTCAAGTTCAAGATGTGTTTGACGCGAGTGCACCTCACAACTTTCCCGTCCGCGCTGACGTGAACTCCAAACACTCATGCATCGCGCACGCAGCCTATTATGAGGATTCAGACCCTAATCTTCTTGGGTCAGGGAATCAGATCGAGCCTGAGGACAGGACTACGCTCTTTATGTATTCACTCTTTCTCTATCTCTCTCTATCTCTCTCTCTCTCTCTCTCTCTCTCTCTCTCTGTCTGTCTCTCTGTCTCTCTTGGCATAATGCTCCCATTATTACCCGTGCGAAGCCGGCGACCCAGCTAGTTAGTAATATCCCACAGGCTTTTTTGCTTTTGATTTCTATTAAAGTGATTCAAAATGGTATGTAGGGCCTAGTGTAGATAAGACTTGCAGTTGACATACTGACAAACCATCTTTGGAGCGATGGAATATGAATCAGGCGGGAGGAACAGAAGGAAGCGAGTAGTAAACTTTTAGAGAGATAGAAACAGGGCGAGAAAGAGAGAGGAGTGAGAGATGAAGAGAGAGGGTGTAGTAAAAAACAGACAGAAAACATGAAAAAAGAGAGGGAAAGGAGAGTGGGAGAAGGAGAGATAGAAAGAAGAGACGAAAGAGAGGGGGCGTGGGAGAGAGAGATAGATAGAGAGAGAGAGAGAGAGAGAGAGAGAGAGAGAGAGAGAGGGAGGGAGGGAGGCAAGGGAAGAGAGGAGCTTGAGAAAAGAAGGAAACTGCATTGACCTTGCCTAGCAGCAGATATTATAATCATATCAAAACAACGAGACCACGCGGAAACTGGAACCCGCACTCTCCTTATTTATTAGTCTGACCGATTTGTTGGCAAGGTTTACCAGTTTATCCCTCTTGATCGCTCGTGATCAAGTTCCACTCTCTGGCGACCCTCGGTCATTTTCGTGGCGTCAGTGATCTGTGTAACAGTTAGGTTATTCGTCTATCACGCAGAGGACTCGAGTTCGAGTCATGAGTAGTAAAGACTGTCTGCGTTTTTCTGCTTAGATTCGTCCTGTCATCCCGGGTTGGCCCTGAGAGGTAGGGTCAAGGAATCCCGTTTCTTAAATAATTTTCCCCTGTGGCGAGGGACGTAAAACTAAAATCAAATCTGTTCATCTCCCTCCACACCCACCACAAACCCCACCCATTTTTTCATTCTACAGCCAAGTCAGCAAACACACGAGATCGCCTCTGTGATGTAATGCTTAGTTTTGGTTTGGTCACCAGTCATACGTCCCCTGCAACACTGTAAGTGTAAGGTCATTAATTAAGAGACGGGCTACTTTGACCCTGCCTGTCAGAGTCAATCAGGGCTGAGAGTGAAAAATACCAGCAGAAAAAAACTCAGATCGACCTCGCAGGGATTGATCTCGGGTCCTCTGCATGACAGGTGAAGGGCCTAACCATTGCAACACAGCGCCGGTATGTAATGGTTAGACTTTACCTATAACGCGGAAGATCCGTGTTCGGCGATTCCTAAGTTGGGACGAACGTCTGCATTTTCCTGGGATTCTCCCCGCCCACTAAGATTGGCCCTGACATGTCTTAAATGACCTTGCAGTGCTGTTAGGTTCATAAAACTGCGATTGGCAGACTGGCAAACCATTTCGAACGATGACATCTTGTGAATCACGAAGAAGAGAATAGTAAAGCCAAAGCAAATCGGTTCATGTCCCTTCACGGACACCAAAACCCCACCCACGTATTCATCCTATAAGTTGATCAACAAACACACGGCCGGATGTACTCAGGTGCCCGAATGGTCAACAAACAGGATGGCTCGTTTGATTGATCAGATATAGAGCTCAAAGTGATTGATGTAGGCCTTCACAGTACACAGATGTCGACGAAGATCGGGCAGCTCAAGATCTTTCTTATAGCCTACCATCTCAAACTTTCTACACAGACGAATTCGTGATATTATCTTCACTTGTTAAGTAGGCCTAATCGTCACTTCTTTTTTGCACCCTCTCGAAATTTGTATGAGGCAAATATTCAGCAATTATATGTTACACAAAGTGAGTTGTAGTCTTTTTTTTTGTTACCAGTTTTACGTCCCCTGCAACACTGTAAGGTCATTTAAGAGAAGGGCTACTTCGACCCTGCCTGTCAGGGCCAACTCGGGCTGAGAGGGGAAAATCCCAGCAGAAAAAACCCAGGTCGTCCGAGACCGGGGATCGATCCAGGGTCTTCCCGCAAGCAAGTCGAAGAGCCTAACCACTACACCACAGAGCCGGTTGTTGTGGTCTCATTCTTGTCTCGCCAGAATTTGGAGATAGTAGATATACGTAAAAGAACTAAGCTGACCTTACCGGCGCTGAAGTGCAATGGTAAGGCTCTCCGTCTATCATGCGAAAGACCCGAGTTCGATCCCCCGGTGTAGACGATCTGCGTTTTTCTGCTGGGATTATCCCTCTTAGCCCGATTTGGCTCTATCAGGCTAGTCTTTTAATTAAATTAGTTGCAGGGGACGTAAAACTGGTAACCAAACCAAATCAAACATTCTCGACCCGGAAGAATATATAGAACTTAGGTGACGGTTACTTTCGGTGACCAGTTTTACTTCCCTTGCAAATCTGTAAGGTCATTCAACAGACGGGCTGGTTTTATCCTGCCTGTCATGACCAACCGGGCCCGAGACACTTACAGGAACAAATCCCAGCAGAAAAAAAATACCGCAGATCGTCCGCTGGCGGAATCGAACTTGGGTCTTTCGCATGATAGGCCTAACCATTACACCGCAGCACCGGTTGAGATGCTGTTCAGCTGGTGTAGATGTTAGATATTTGTCTTGTCAGAACATAAGAGATAGGATTAAGTAGCTCGCAGGCAGAGATTGTGATCTAAGGTAAGATAGTTCAGACAGTTTGTCGGCACCATGGCTGCATGCTGTCGATATCTACACAACATACACTGATAAACACGTCCCAGGGATGTACACAATGTCTTTCTTCTTTTCCCTTGAACTCGATCTCTCTCTCTCTCTCCCTCTCCCCTCTCTCTCTCTCTCTCTCTCTCCCTCTACCGTCATGTGGTGTAATATGGTTAGGCTCTTCGCCTGTCATGTATAACAGGGAAGTGTATAATATAGACAGAGAAAGATGGAAAGAGAGAAAGGAAGCAAAGAGGAAGAGAGAGAGAGAGAGAGAGAGAGTGTGTTTGTGTTTGTAACAGAGAGACAGAGCAAGAGAGAGAGAGAGAGGGGGGGGGAGGGGAGGAGAGAGGTTCAGAAAGAGAGGATTGTAAAGAGAGAAATAAAGACTGAAAGAGAAAGAAAATGAGATATCGCTACACAAAGATAGAATATGGAATGAAAGAGTGGCATAGAGACAAATAGAGATACAGAGAAGAAGAAAAAGAAGAAGAAGGAGAAGAAGGAGAAGAAGAAAAAGAAGAAAAAGAAGAAGAAGAAGAAGGAAAGAGAGAGAGAGAGAGAGAGAGAGAGAGAGAGAAAGAGTGAGAGAGAGGAAGAGATAGAGGTAGACTTCAGTCGAGCCAATCAGAAAGTGGCGTTGTAGGTGATAAATATTCCCCCCACGGCAATCGTTTCTCCCCAGGAAGACACGATTCCACCATAACAGTGGCCCCATGGAGCCGCCCAGAACTAGGGGTGGGCTCATTGTGAGTCCATTATATATGCTATTTACTCGGATCATCAAGAAAAGAATAATGTCCTAATCAGAATGAAGATTCGAAACGAGTCGGAAATGTAGTCATCGGATTAATAATAATAATAATAATGATAATAATAATAATAATAATAATAATAATAATAATAATAATAATAATATAATGATAATAATAATAATAATAATAGTAATGATAATAATAATGATAATAATAATAATAATAATAATAATAATAATAATAATAATAATAATAATAATAATAATAGTAATAATAATAATAGATTGCATTTATATAGCGCATTTCCCCGCTCAAAAGCAAGCTCTATGCGCTTTACGATCATTATTATCACAGCAGTCCAAGTCATTCAGAAACCTTCTTAACTTCCTTGGAAGCATACAGTGCAAGCTGCCATTTTACAGGCGCTAAAGCACTAACACACGGACAAGATCGTTAGCTGCCCATAGCCGGGTACCAATTTACACCTAGGTAAAGTGAGGAAAATACGTGTAAAATGCCTTTCCCAAGGACACAACGTCGGGCCCGAGCCGGGATTCGAACCCGCAACCTTCCGATTACGAGTCGGGCAGCATAACCTCTAGACCACCAACGTCATAATATAATAATGATGATAATATTTGTCATTCTCCTTTTTTGCCACTTTTGGATGTAAAGACCACTCTGTATTAAAAGCCGTTCAATACTAAAGGGTGTTTTTTTTTAATTGATCGATTCTAAATTTATATAACTCAAAGACGGCAAGAGATAGAAATGCTCTGTTTTCTGACGATTAATCCTCATCCATTTAAGTTTTTTCTGGTACCAAAATCAGCCGATTTCATGAAAACACTGTGCGACAGCGCCAGTTTACGTGAACTGGCCCCGATTTTTAGTGCGCAGAAATGACGCTAATCTGCCATTTACCATGCACGTCTTGTGCGTTTACAAAGGACATCGGGCGCCTTCAGTTCTGAGAAAATTCCAACTAAGCACAGCAAGAAAAGCACAATCCAAAACTCAATCAGAACTTGGTATTAAAATTTGGTAGAGATGGGTACTGTGAATGGCTGTAACAACGATGATAGCAAGAAGTCAACATGCGATTTGCTTTGCGCCCGATCAATTGAAAAAGACAACTTCATTTTCACACTCCCAGAAACATCGATCTCCTTCTAACTCAAAATGTGTTTTCGTAAAACATGAAGCCAGAGCTTGTCAGAGACTAGTCCTTTAAGAAAAACAGTTTTAATCCTCTTTTAATTGCCTTACGATGGTTCCTCTCAGTCCTTCTCTTTGGAATGCCAGTGCGCTGCTTTGACGCTATGGCCTAAAAAGGGCTTGGTTCCGCTAACTCCTTTTTAAAATGACGTCTCTATCAACATAATCTTATCAAGTATCCCAGACAAAACTTAAATGGCCAGAGAATGGTTTGCAGAAAAACGTTTACTTTTATCTCTTACCGTTTTCGAATTATTCAAGTTTAGAATCGATCAATATGAAAAAACACACCCTGTATTATTATGACTCATTTTCAGACCTAAACAAATCTTTTCAGCATGGACTTTCTTTGAGAGTTAGCTTATTGTCGATTAATGTTTTAGGCGTCAATCACATTTGCAGGCATTTAGTGCTTTACTTATCTTTGGTTTCTGTTGATTTTTACAAGGCCGGTTTTGGTTTGGTTACCATTTGTACGTCCAATGCAACACTGTAAGGTTATTTAAGAGACGCGCTACTTCGACCCTGCCTGTCAGGGCCAACCCGGACTGAGAGGGGAAAAAATCCCAGCAGAAAAAAACCCAGATCGTCCACGACCGGGGATCGAACCGGGGTCTTCCGCATGACAAGCGAAGAGCCTAACCATTACACCACAGCGCCGGATAGTTCGACTACATGCGTCAGCGTGAACCAGGGCTGAGAGGGACACAACAGCCCAGCAGATGCTCGTTCAACGTGGGAATTGAACTCCCGTCCTATGCCTGACAGGCAAAAAGCCTGTTTGCAGATCTCAAGTCCGAAATCTCTTTGTTTAGGAAGTGAAACCAGATCTACTAATGAAAAAAAAAAACCCACACACAAAAGTGCGTATCCGAATATTTGAAATTTCAGAATAGGAATGCTTAGTATTCAGATATTATGTGAACGAATTTTTCCACACGCTTAACAGAAATCCTACCTGGGTTCCAAAGCCTCCTGTTATCAGCGTATTAATTTGAAGTATGTCCCCCATCAAACAAAGGCGTCGCTGAGAGCAGGCGTGGGGTGGTTAATTAATACCTTTTCACCTGGGATTTGTTTACTACTTGTTTACATTGGCGCTGAGAGGGACACAACTAAGCAGTAGGGATATGCAGATGCTAAACCGGTTTGGGAATAGAACTCTAGTTCTCTCAGTAAAAGGTAAAGATCCTAACCGTCTCAGCGCACACTTTATTTTGAAGGTCTAAATGTTCTGATGTCTGAATTGATAATGTTTAGGATATGAAACAAGATGGACTTAGATAGAGGAATATTGACTGGCATCTGTGATTTAATGGTTAGTCTCTTCGTCTGCCATGCGAAAGACCCGAGTTCGATCCCCGCGTGCGGGTTATCTGCGTTCTCTACTGGGATTTGTCTCTTTCAGCTCGTGTTGGCCCTGGCAGGCAGGGTCAAAGAAGCCCATCTCTTAAAGTATTGCAAGGGACGTAAAAGTGGTAACCAAAAGCATTGCGTTTCGAAATATTTGTACTCTTCATATCCAGATATTACATGTAGGCTAACTGAACGACCCCCCCCCCCCCCCCCCCACGGTTCATTAGAAATCCTAGCAAGGTTTACAAAACTTTTGTTATCAACGTATTAATTTAAAGTATTATGTCCCCCATTAAACAGAGGCGTCGCCTTGGATAGGCCTGGGTTGAGTAATTAATACCTTTTTTACCTGGGATTTGTTTACTACTTGTTTACATTGGCGCTGAGAGGGACACCACAAAACAGTAGGGATATGCAGATGCTCGTTCAGCGGATGTAACTCCAATACTCAGAGTAATAGGTGAAGATCCTAACCGTTACATTGCACACTATTTGCACACGATTGCGCTATATAAATGAGGTCATTATCATTATTATTATTATAATTATCATTATTATTACACTACAGTTTGCAGGGTCTGATTTCTATTTTGCTTTTGTTTAGGAAAAGAAACGAGATACTGATATCGATGAATAATGAGTACCAGTATTCGAATATTTAGGAATTTCACAATAGGAAGCTTACCGTCTAATATTATACGAGGGTCATTAGAAATCCCACCTGGGTTCCAAAGCCCCCTGTTATCAGCGTATTAATTTGAAAGATGTCCCCCATCAAAAAGAGGTATTTGCTGAGAGTAGGCGTGGGCTGGGTAATTAATACCTTTTCACCTGAGATTTGTTTACTACTTGTTTACATTGGCGCTGTACATAGGCACAGCAGGAAGTATACAATAAGGAGAGGATGATGAAGAATGCGACCTGCATGCAGGCGCCGCTCAGGCGGGACGTCTCTGTTAAAAGAAGTGTTTTACCACCTGTCTATGTATGCTATAGGCAGGGGCGTGTTGACTCAATAATTTGTTGGTTGTTTAGCAAAGAGGTGAATACCCCTCTACAGTCCTTTAACTCTTCACCCTTATGTAAAACAACCTACGAATTGTTCGGAAGTTTAATGTGCTTACACATGTGGGAATTGGCCTAATGAGTGAACGTTAGCTAATAATAGAAAAAAGTTACAAATCTCAACCAAAATGTTTGAGGTTTGTGACTTTTTTCAATTGTTTGTATGTTAATATGTTGACGTTTTACAACATCCTTCGACTGCCCTTGGGATCCTAACATGTAGCACCTCTGTTGGAGAGCTATTTTCATCATCGTCACGATACCTAACAGGTTATATAATTAATCATTTCTTGGCCTTTGTTCAAGACATGACAACCATGCAATTTATACAACGCTTTGCAAACAGAATGATTCTTGTAAAGGCTCCAAGACAAAGGAATCTCATCTCTCTTATTTAAAACCAGCATAGTAGGAATTATTCCCAATAATGATACACAACCAGTGCTCATAGCTCCTCTGGGTTTCAAACTTACTCTCGAATCGCGAAAATTGTGTATTAAAGAACAATTGTGTCTTCCACGAAAGCAGTTCTTGTTTAAAAGGTAAAAGTGCTGCTTCCTTTTTTGCTTTAGTTCAACGCACCTTACAGCACTCTATTCAGATCCACCCACGTGCGCTCAAAGTCAAAGTCTCGTGTGATCAACGATAAGCCTTACCATTAAACCACAGTCGCGGGCTTGTGAAACTGAATCTCCCGGTCAGAAGTTGGAAACGAAGTAAATGTTCTGGCACACAAAATTCTTTTCTCTGAAAGGTCAAACCAGCCCACATAGCGTTGACTGTTTTGCATAAGGGCGAATAGTACAAAACATTATCGGAGTATTCACCTTTTTGCAAAACAATGAGCAACGGAATCACGTGGGTCATGATATGCTAGCATTGACAATGGCCGCCAATTCTCAAGTCTTGGAAATTATGTGATAATGGACCTTGGAAACCCAGCCTCCGGTGATCGATTGTGTCTGGAGCCAAATAATACATGATAGCTTTGCGTCGTTACCTTGTATCGCGGGAACGATTTTGTGCCTCCGCGAGCTTAAGTGGGCATTCACCCTCAGACAGTATTTGTTAGGTCCATGGACACGAAGGGCTTAAAATCTTTTTTATTGACATTAAGATGTCATGACATAATTACGAAATGAAATCCTTAAATACCACGAAGCCAAGTCCCATCAATTAAGTCAATGATTTAATGTCTATTGATTTTCGGTGGCTCTATTTCTATTGTAATAGCTATTGAAAGTATATGTCCACACTAAAAGACGATGACCTAACGGATAACAATGACTGCCAAAGTGTTTTACTTTTGAACTTCCGGAGAGTCTATAAGTATAATATTTTAAGTGGAAAAACGCCACATGACAACAGTGCATTGCAAGCGTGATCGTGGATTACAATAACCAAGCGCGGATAAACATTGACACTTTGCACTGACGTTTCCACTTTCTTTTATTATCCGCGCTTCGATGGCTAGGTCAGCTGTTGACCCTTGTGTTTCCGTTTAATCTTTTTTGGTTTTCTCAAAATGTGGGCTCTCTGAAAACCGTTATACGTCAAAGCTCAGAATAGTAGTGAAGTATTTCTGGGCCTCGTGAAGGACGCGCGTCCACTGACATGTTGTGTCAGTTGCAGGCCAGGCTCATCTATATATAATATACACATATGAGCCTTGCCTGCAACTGGCAAAACATGTCAGTGGACACGCGGCCTAACAGAGCAGTTAGTGAAACCTTGACCCAGGTTTAATGTGTTTGTCATGCAACGTCGGGCTCCACGTTGTGACCTTGGAAAAGGCACTTTTCACGAACGTTCCTCGCTTCAAGAAGGTGTAAATGGATATAACATCTATAGACAGCGAACGATCTAATCCATATTGAGCGCCAGCTTAAAATGCGGGCCTGCACTGCATACGTCCAAGGAAGCTACAAAAGTTTCTGAGTGACTTTGGTCTGACGAGGTTATGATAGATTGTAAAGCACATAGATCCTGCTTTCGAGACAGAGATGTGGCGATATAAATGCCATCCATTATCATTTCCATTCAGTTTTTGCATTGATTAATTCTTTTCAAAGGGTATACACGAACTCGCTATTGCAAGATAAATTTCCCGGGTGGGATCAACCAAGTCAAAATTTCTGTTCTTGACTTTTGTAACAAGAAAAACCAAGCACTAAAGCACTTGTGCTAAAGTTGAAAGTACGTCATCTTTACCATTTTGGATATCGTCTCTAGCCAAGGGAACATGAATTGAAAGGTTTGCTTTTAAAAGAAAATGAGGCATGAACGGAATATATAAGAAAACTTCATAATTAGCTTTCAATCATGCAATAAGGAATTACAAAGAGTTTTTAATGTTTTGACCTGGAAACTTTCATTGTTCCATTCTTTTAACCCGTTTTTGCATGTAGAATACATTAGCTAAAATATTCGTTGAAAGATCGACAAGGAAAATAGCTTCAAGAATCTAGACAAAGTAAATGAAGCAAGAAATTCAATTGTGTTAGGAAGAGTAATTTGCCTTGTCGCGGTATTTTGAGCTGTAATTGCCAACACATTCCATTCGTGTTTTCACACGTGAATACCTCCACTCCTAAAGCTTTTTTTTTTTTACTTGTGCGCGTTTGGATTTTTACAATTTTTCCTCATGAAAGTGTAAGGGTCTCTCAGAGAAATACACGGAAATGTCGAGGACGATACTGATATTAGTTAGCTTAGGTAAGGACAGATTTCCTCGATATTTCCCTATCAACCCGTAGTGGCTATTCCAAATTACATTTAAATGCCATACGACTGTAAAAACATGTGTTCACCCATCGCTTTTAAACTTCAAACAATAAAACTCAAATACGTGTCTTTTTCCTAAGACACGACGCCAGAGCTTGGTAGACATTATTCCTTTTGGAGACATAGTTTTAATCATTTTTTTTATTGTCTTACGATTGTTCCAAGCAGTCCTCCTCTTTGGTATACCAGCGCGCTGTTTTGGCGCCATTATTTAAAAAGGGCATTGCACCGCTAACTCCTTTCTTAAAAGCCGTCTCAATCAACATAATCTTAATAAGTATCCGAGACAAAAATGAACTAGACAAGGAATGATGTACAAAGACCTTTGACTTTTATCTCTTACCATTTTCAAGTTTTCACACCCTGCACTTCACTACCTCTCTTTTCTTGTCAGCAAAAATAGTTCTTCATTTATCCAATCACATGTCCCCGGGCCAAGCAGGTATCTCTAGCCATGTTAAGCCCTTCATAATAAGCGGCTTTGACAAGGGTCAATGATAGTTTTGTGACTTGCCGATACGACTTTGGGAAAGGATATTTACAGCGCGATTAGGAATATACGTCAGAAAATGAAAAAAGTGCAAATATGCCAGGAACCAGCCATCAATAATACTTCAGGTGACCGCAGTGGACTTACGACAGATAAGATAGTACAAGTCTAATGCCAAAGATTTAAATAGAGGCGAAAGGGTTCTCAATGGCTCACTTCTCTCTTATTAGAGTCTAAGACTGATAAGCCAGACATTCTAAGTTGTCGAAGCATATAGATTGAAATGTGACTAATATACTAATGAATGGCGATGATGTAGGATGAGAAGAAGGAGATTGGCAGGGGGAGGGGGAGGCAGGGGTTGGACCGGTTAGGTGCGGATCTAATTCCGGCGATTGGAAGCCGGCTTAATAAAAGATGCTACTAAGTACTTGTCAACCGATGCAACTCTCATAAATGCACGTGAATTTCCTTCGATAGATTTATTGATGGTTGGGCAAAGACTGCAATCGTCGCTGCATGCCCATATCTACTAGACTGAGACCTAGCAAGTGGGGAGCTTCTAAAAAAAGCCAGACACTATTCTTTTTCTCTAGAAAGCTTCACTAGCGGCCACGATGCTATGGAATCTGGCCGTATAATATTATGGCCTGACAGGTAGCGGGGGGGGGGGGGGATAGTCTGTCTCTGAAATGACTCTGCAGTGTTGGAAAGGACGTAAAACCAAACCAAGTCAAAACAACTTATTTACTTTTCATCACTACAAGTAGTACAAGGTGCTTAAAAATTAGCAACAGGATTTCATATCAAAGTACCCCCTTCCAAACTCCCGTGAACATCATTTGAGAAAAAGATGGCCGATACAATCCTATTTTTTAAATATTATACTCATGTGCAAAAGAACTTGACACTTTGTTTTTAGCTTGCATCTTTGGCTTCCTTGTTTGGTTTTTTTTTATTGGTTTGGTTTTGGTTTAACGCCCCATGCAACTATGTACGGTCATTTACGAGGCGGGACCTCCGAATTTTACGTCCATCTCCGATAGGACGGGGGTCGGAGCCATGAAAACTCCGAAAAAATCCCGGGGACACTACCAGGATTCGAACCCGGGACCTTCCCATCTGTAGACTACCGCTCGACCATCGACGCCCCCTTGGTTTCCTTGTGGCCCACATCACAAAACTTATATTTCCAGAATAAATACATATCTGGCTTCATGTCTGCCAATTTACATTGCAATCCGTTAACATTTATTGGAGTTAACAGGGTTTAAAAAAAAAACGACAATATTTTTGCGTCGGAAACATCAGAAAGAGCAAAAAAAAGCACTAATTTACTAACAGGTGTAAAGACTCTAAACAACCGCGCGCACTCATCTCGTCATAGACTTTATTAGGGAATTCCGTGGCGGTTGAATTTCCTTTACTGGCTGGCATTCATCTTTGATATTCTTTGGTTTAAGTACTAGGTCTGGGTGTTTAAGAACAAAGGAAGTGCGTCAACCTGGGAGAAAAATCAAAGTTTTGGACACTCTGTGGTAATTTGATACGGTAGCTCACAAAGAGCTTTATACTTACTGACATTTGAATCCTCGATTATTGATCCATTTAACATGGTTTGTTTTCATTGAACAGTGATCCACCCTACTTTGTCTTTTGCTTTGAAGCTGGTCAAAAAGTTGTTGTGATTCATGGCAAGTTCGTGTCGTAAGTCTTAATTCAGTAGTGAGAAGCCTAAAGAGGTATAAACTCGGATTACTAGGAAGAAAGATCAAGGCATCTCGGAAATACCCAAACTAGTTGTGAGATCTGAAAGGTTGCTAGACTATTGACGCGTCTGGTCTGTTACGCAATTATAAAGACGTTCAATGAATAAGGAGTATTGAAATTAACAAGAAAAGCAATCCGGAAGACAACTAATAAAACATGTGCAGACGAAAACAACGAGCTTGTCTCTCGTCATTTAACAGCAGATGCTTTTAAAAAAATTTTATTTTCAGTCAACTCTACTTTCGGGAAGACTTTCAAGATAGAACTATTGTTACCAGAAGATTTTTCTGGAAAGGTACACGGACGGTATACAAAATATGACCAGTGACCAATCCCAGATTAAATCCCATTTGGTATCTCTGGAACCTACTTGGGGAGGGAAATTAGAAAGCAATAGCAACGAATCAAATATGAAAAGGATTTGTAAGGACAAATTTAAGTAGCCAGATGAACTATCTAAAGATGATGTTGATCCCCTCACAAATTCTGTAAGAAGGTTGGGTGCACGCGGTTATTGAATGCTTTAGTGGACACACCCCATATAAATTTGGTACGTTTTTTGCTCTTTGTGATGTTTCCGACCCAACCATTTCGACTTGTTTTTGTAAAGCTCTTGTAACCCCGGCGAATATAAACGGATTGCTATGAAAATTGACAGATAATTAGCCAATATTTTTTTTTTTTTGGAATATAAGTTTTGTGCGGTAGCTCACACGGAAAGCAAAGATACAGGCTGAAAACAAAGTATCAAGTTACTTTTGCACATAAGTATAATATATGAAAACCAATAAGCACTAATGGGCCCATTGAATACGAAAGTACGTTGATACGAATTAGGAAACCCATCATATTCTAAGCTCCGCACACCCAAGGAATAATCTCCATGTCTAGCTAATTCAATCCTTCCCAGTAGTGTATTAATGATTCATTCTCACGCCATGCATCAATACATCAGGCTCAGAACGACGCGATGACGAACTCCTTGAAAATCTTATCCATTTGGGGATGGGTGTTCAGGGTCACAGACAGATCTTCTTAACCCAAGCGCACTGACCTAGCGAGTACATCATGGTCATTACATTATTGTGGCGCGGCGTTTTGTTGCCGGCTAGAATAGTTCAATTGAAGGGGGATGTTATATTGTTTTGTTTTTTGTGTTATTTTTGTGTGGATTTCTTTTGGTTTTTTGTGGGGAGTGTATGTAAGTGTGTGTGTGTGTGAGTGTGTGTGTTTGTGTGTGTGTGTGTGTGTGTGTGTGTGTGTGTGTGCGTGTGTGTGTGTGTGTAGTGTGTGTGTGTGTGTGGGATGGGGGGGGGGGGCATGCCCCTTGCAGCACCACCAGATCAGCACATAGGCACGACCTCCGAATAGTTCGTCCACTTCCTATAGAACGAGGGCGGCAACAATGTAAACTCCGAAATAAATCCCAGTTGACCCCCCAGGATTGGACCCAGGGTCTGTAATTGTCGGCTTGCGTTTTACCACTCGGTCACATCAATCTTCCTATCACCCCCCCTCCTCCCATTTTTTTGCTCCTCCCCCTTACAAGCATGACTTATTGTTCTAAATTAGCCAATTCCTTGCCTTTATCGACAACAAGATCCAATACTTGACGAGTTTTGGAACAATATCATTTATTCACGCAACTTGAAAGAATTCGGTTTCTGAGAAGTACCGTCCAGAGATATTTCAGAATAGGCAATAAAGCAATGTGTGTCCGCGTGTATCGGTATGGGAATTACACTCAAATTCTTATTTCACACAACAGTAGTCTATCCCTAAGATCCCAAAGCTTTTGGCCCCGGTTCGTTTAAGGTCTCACAGTTTTAAGAAAACAGAAATTTGACTATGTAAAAGTCACCCTTAAGGTCCCGCTTTGAAAAGACTAAATTGTCTAAGGCCCCGAATTCCAGGAAATATTTTACTAAACAGAGACTCCGGTGCACGCGCTATCATTGTTCACATAATATGGTTATTATTCGTCTTCTTGACGTAACTAGTCTTCCACTCTCGTTGTAAGTATTAAATATCTGTTGTTAAGCTCGATTGTGTGTGTGTGTGGGGGGGGGGGGTGGAGGGGAGGGGGGGGGAGTAGAGGGAGGCAGTAACGTCTGCCCCGATGGGATCTCGTCAGGGTTTGAAATGGTCCACGCCGAGTTTTCTCAAGACTTCCCCTTGATGATTCGGCTAGGATCCCGCTCGCCTAAGGTCCCGCGGTTTCATTGCTCCATGAAACCTTGCAACCCACATTTTTTGTACGACTTTCCTTTCGATTTTTTCTTTTCCTTGTCCTTCTTCACACATGGTAAAATCGGATAGTACACATTTTTTATTCATTATTATGTAGACTTACTGTCTTTAGTCAGCAAACTTATATGATTCCAGGAGAAAGACATTTTACTTTGCCTTTAATGTAGACTTTTACTGTAGGTTGCGAGGTTCCAGTACTTCACCAGCGGTAATTATTCTTCCAGCATCGAGCAGTTTCGAAGTGATAATTTATTACCCTACAAATGATAATGATATGCCCTTATGACACAGAACCTTTGAGTTCTTAGTCTACGTTTTAAACAGCAAAGGACTTTTCTCCTCTACACTTTAAGATGTGTGATTGGTTATAGGGTAGTCCTAACTATCACAGTTTTCTGAACAAAAAGACCTCTCCTAACTCCACATCATATAAAAAATGTGGGCTAAAATGTTAAAAGCTTATCATTATTACTTGTTACTTAGGGTAGGTTATGGCCTTTTTCCTCTTAATGAACCCATCACCGCACTTACTAATAAAACCCTTTTTGCTTCTAATCCGAAGACCTTCGTTAGCAAATCATTACGGACGTATTATGGCCAGTCCAACTTAGTCGGATTTTGACCAGTTAAGAGTTATTGATATAACCAGAGAGTGTCTATATTATATTTTGGAAGGAGACATGAAACTTCTACATGCGAATGTTGTTCATACAATCGAAGCACGGATTAAAAATAGGAAAGTGTGACAAGTCTTAGTCTGAATGGTGTTCCGCGTTTGGATATTATAAATTCGTGGCTTCGTTCACAATTCACTGTTGTCACGGGACGTTTCTCTTCTCCAAACGAACTGGCGCTGTAGTGTGATGGTTAGGCTCTTCGCCTTGCATGCGGAAGACCCCGGTTCGATCCCTGATCGCGGACGATCTGGCTTTCTTTCTGCTGGGATTTTTTCACTCTCAGCCCGGGTTGTCCCTGACAGGCAGGGTCGAATTAGCCCGTCTCTTAAATGACCTTACAGTGTTGCAAGGGACGTTAAACTGGTAACCAACTAACAAAAGTCTAAAATTCATATAGGCTCTCTGGTATCCCATGAAGGCTTGTTCGTGTACCTCTCGAGTCGTCAGACGCACAGAGATGCTTGTCCAACTCGTTGAGAATAAAACAGGTGTACGTCGGTTTGTTGATCCATTTAAATTTAATATAGTTTATTTTCATTGAACTATTTGAACAATGATCGACCCTACTTTGTCTTTTGCTATAAAGTGGCGCAAACCGTTGTTCTGATTCATGGCAAGTTCGTGTCGTAAGTCTTACTTTATCAGTGAGAACCCTAACGAGGTATGAACTCGGATTAGTGGAAAAAGTTTTGTTTTCCGCCTATTGAAACCATGTGAGACTATTATTTCGACTCAGACTGCCAAGGCTATTCCGGGTCTGAGAGGGCACATCATCGAAATAGAGACAAGCACGGAAACGTTCGTTCCACGCCAGGATCGAAACCCCGTCAATACAATGTGCAAAGATTAGTTAGTTTAAAGTCAGTTGTTTATGGAGGCGCCGACATCTTTGGCTGTTTTAGCCACATGTGCAAAAAGCCTGCCAGTAATCACCACATCACACACGTGGCCTCCGATCTGAAATCTTAGGCTCTACGCCTATCTCGCGGAAGACCTGAGTTCGATCCCACGTACGGATGCCTTGCGTTTTCCAGGTGGAATTCCTCCCTGTCAGGCCCGGTTAGCGCTGAGAGACAGGGTCTTAAATGTCCGTCCGTCCCTTCAATGACCTTCAAGTGTTACAGGAGACGTAAAACTGATCGCTAAGCCAAATCAAAACAACTTGAAGTAAACAATAGAAAATGACGGATACCCCCTCCCCCTCCCCAGAAAGTAGGCCTACATCGCATAATGTTGGCCAAGTTCAAGAAAAAAAAAATCATTGCTTTCTTGACTTCAGCTAACCTTTTGCAGACATGCACTGTATGATCCCTAATACTTAGCATCGTGACAGGCTTAACGTTAATAACGCACGGAACGACCCTGGGCAGCTTTTGCTACTAACAAACTTGACGTCAAGGATCTGTTATTTTAGGATCAGGAAGTGGGTTTAAAATCAATGAAACAGGAATGTACCTGAAGACACTCTGTACTGTAGTAAACTCAGCCTTCGATTTTGGAGATTTTTTATATTTTTTTTTTACTCTTAATTGTTGACAAATAATTTATTCAGTTTCACAATCGGTTTTTTTACTAAATGCTCCAATACCACAAAAGTGTAAATTCAATAGGCTACGTTAGTAATTATCGACTTAACTCACCTTGCCAGCACGTGCTTTTGTGAGCTACTGCGAGTACAACCGATTATCGAGTGGAACATTTACACGATTCTCACTGGTGATTGGCTTCGTGCATCCCACTAATATAATTTATTGATTCATTGTTTCATGTGTATATTTTTCTTTTCTGTTCAGTAGTCCAGCCATTCATTTATTTATGGATCTTTATTATAATCATATCAAAGAAACATCTTTTAATCTTTTTGCCATGTATTTATTTATGCATTCTTTTATTCACGTGGGAGGGTTGGGAGAAATGGACCTGTGGAAGTCTTCTCGAGGAAAATGAGTCAGAACACCGAAACCATAAGCAACGGACCGATAGAATGTACATTATACATTTCGTTATGTCATTTTTACATTTTTAGCAAGAGACGAAAGCAGTGTCTTGCACACAGGCCTTTATTTTGACACTTGATATAGGCATGCATAATGTGTTGAGAAATGGACCGGTTAAGCTGTGGAGAGAAATGGACCGGTTAAGCTGTGGAGAGAAATGGACCAGTGCGTGAGGAGAAACGGACAAGTGCGTCAGAGACAGTCATCCTTAGACATGAGGCAATTTCACACAAACTGATACACTGTATAACTATTAATGCCTGAAAGTAGGCAACTACCTGCTCCCTATAATTCAAACAAAAAAGTAAGTCCTTCGGGAATGCTATGATTAAAACGCAAATGTTATGTACCAAAACAAAAAACATCTTTTTGTTCAGTTTTGCGCAAAGCGAAAGGAAGCGATACTGTGCAAGAGGTCCATTTAAGCTATAGTAGGGCTACATAATAAATGGAAAAGAATCTTCCCATCATCATTTTGTACACTGATTTAGATATAGAGGGGGTTGTCCATTTCTCCCTATGCTCCACTTCTCTCCACTATTACCTGCGTGTATGTTCCGTACTGTACACTCATTTCATGTTCTTTGTTGTTGTTCTTTTAAATTTGTTTTGTTGGGGTTGTTTTAATACTCATTCGCTCATTGTTTCTTTCAAATAATTTTCTTATTCATTTATTTATTTTATTGTCTGTCATTGTAGTTACTTATTTATCAAATTATTCATGTTGTCATTATCTATTGGCCCCCGCCTTGCATGCGGGAAGACCCTAGATCGATCCCCGATCGCGGACGATCTGGTGGTTTTTTCTGCTGGGTTTTTTCCCTCTCAGTCCGGGTTGGTCCTGACAGGCAGGGTGGAAGTGAGCCGTCTCTTAAATGACCTTACAGTGTTGCAGGGGACGTAAAACTGGTAACCAAACCAAACCAAACCAAATATTGGCCACGCTTCTGCGTTGCACATTTTACCCATTATGCACTCTCTCACATCACGGTAGTTCTGAGAAGAAACTTTCAATTTGCGCTTCATGAACACAGTTTTTTCTTTTTATTCCTTCTACTTCTGCACTCCGTTTTTTTTTCCTCTGGCGATCTTGTGTGTTTAACCTGTGTTTTTGTTAATGGTTTTGTTCGCTGATGATTTTGTTATTTTCGTGGACACTTGTTCCTGTTTCATCACCTCTGTGCTAAAACTGTAAGGTGTAAGCCGGATTTAATTGTAGCAGGTAAAACTGTGGTTAATTAGAAGCCAAATTGTGGTGCAGTGTGGAAATAAGGGGATTGGGGAAGGAGAATGTGCTCCAAGTTGTTGTTCGCCGTTGCATTAGATAAAAATCCCAATGACTTCCAAATATAGTTCTCGGCGCAATAAATGCCATTCGGTGCTTCGGGGAAATCCACCAAAAACCAGGGCGATGTAAAAATAACACAAAAAAGGAGAAAAAAGACAAAAACAAACAACCAGAAACATGACCCTATTTACCTTGTCTTCATTGCCTCCT
>JAUKPP010251300.1:0-12659 GCA_032273245.1 Phyllaplysia taylori
GATTTGGAATGACCGGAATCAAAGTTACGCAGACGTGGAGGTGGGCATCCCTACCCATACGGTTGTTGGTCGCGGCTAATCCCATCTGAATCTAATTAATTACCCACGCGGGTGAGGTCAGTTTAGGAGTACTTTAACTCTAGTGATTAAAGCGCGGATTTCGGGAGCGCTCTTACTATCCAATCAGAATTTTGCAGTTCCCGTGATCAGCAGTTGTAAAAGTTGTGCGCTTGGTCGTGACTCAGTGATATTGAATTCTCGATCCTGATTATTGTACATTCTGTTTGCTATGTCTTATTAGATTTTAGGATGTAACTTGTATCTACATCTAGATCAGTCCGGTACTGTGGTGTAATGGTTAGGCTCCTTGCTTGTCATGTGGAAGACCCGAGTTCGATCTCACACACGTACGATCTGGTGGTTTTCTCTGCTGGTTTTTTTTTCCCTCTCAGTCCGGATTGGCATTGACAGGCAGGGTCGAAGTAGCTTGTCTCTTGAATTACCTTACTAAAATGTGTTGCAAGGGGTGTAAAAATGGTAACAAAACCATGCCAAAAGATCTAGTTGAGTATATGTGTATTGTATTCTCATGTAAAAAATGTGGTAGGATTTTTTACTCTGAGGTAGGATTTTTTGGAGGTAGATTTCGCTGGACACCCTGGGCGTGCAGCTGCCAAATGTTGTGAATTTTAAGCACATTTCCTTTATAAAAATTTATGGTAGTTTCAGGAAGTCTAGGGCTATTGAAAATGTATCTTTACTTGAAAGTTGTTAGTTGCGTCGACTTGGCGAAATATGGGACAGAATTTTACAGATTTATGTTCCTGAAGTTTTTTTTGTGCATATTATTGTCTGTTCGTGAGACTTGTGCTCTTTTTTATATGAAATACTTTTTGTGAACAATACTTTCTTCAACAGTCAGAAACTTTGTGAGTACAGCCAGTTCATAACTGATATAGCCAATTGAGCCTGATAATACTAGATCAATTGTTCTCAGCTGGTGAAAATTTCCCTGAACCTTTCCAGTGTCTGCTGGTGTGTAACATAAAAGCAGCCCAGGTATCCAATTATACAAATGCTTCAAATACAATTGGTGCACTATTTTGGTTGTCACACAGTTCATCATAGGTGAATCTCTGTAAGCTTTTACACAAATTTTAAACTGCCCATTTTCCAAATTAGTTGAATGATGAATGAAATCTTGGCCACAACTCGTAAAGATTATCATGGTGTTTTGCAGGCATACCATGAGCAGTTGTCTGTTGCTGAGATCACCAACTCCTGTTTTGAACCAGCCAACCAGATGGTGAAGTGTGACCCCCGTCACGGCAAATACATGGCTTGCTGCATGCTCTACCGTGGGGACGTTGTGCCCAAAGATGTCAATGCTGCCATTGCCACCATCAAGACCAAGAGAACTATTCAGTTTGTGGACTGGTGTCCCACTGGATTCAAGGTAAGAGTGCTGTAAGGGGGCAGTATAGATAAGTGTGACTGGGTGGGTCTGCATGTGTTTATCGTTTTTAGATAGGTGGGAGTCCCAAGATTTATACAGTAGAACCTGCATATCTCGACGTCTGTTAGTTAACTCGAGACATTCGGCTTAAGTTGAAACGATTTGGAATTCCTAATTTTCTCTTTACTTGGTAGTCCCTGCAATATTAACGTATGCAGGTTCTACTGTACTTTTGTTGTTTTGCTCAACTGCTCTCTCCATTCATCTTTTCATCATGATGGAAAGAAGCTAGTGTCTCCATAAATAACTTCATTATGATGAACTTTGGGGGGGGGGAAAAACCAACGCATTCTAAATGTTATATATAGCATTTAAGTGCAATTTTGTCGCAATGTAGGCGCTTTGGTGGGATTTACGGTCTAGCACGTACATAACGAAATCCGCGGGACGCTGATATCTTTTCATTGTGTGCGAATTTTGCAATGTGCAAATACTCCTTTATCACTACATTTTATTAGTTCAGTTAATAATGTTGAGTTCCGAATTCTACAAGTTCTTTTTGTTCAAGTCTTCTTTTCCGTTACTGGGTACTAGATCTTATAGTGTGTCTTGGGTACTTACCCACGATGCTGTTTTGTTTTGTAGTCGTATCGGGCCTCCGCAGAACCATCGAACACCCCGCACAGTTCGTTACTTGTTTGCTTGTAAAAGCACCACCGTTTTGGATGATTTTGCCATCCCCAGAAAGTCATTTGCGCACACAACTGCAGCGTGTAGGTCTACCGCTGAAAACGTCGGGCATAAGCATGGGCTCTTAGTATCAGTAGTAAAAGGCATGTAAGAAACACGTTATTGGCCTGTAGCGAGGTCATTCCCCTTCATTGACACTGCTTACCCACTCTCACTCTCTCTCACCACGGCAGACTTGATTGACGAAGTTTGGGGATTGTTGTTACTTAGAGCTGGCCCCGCAATGGCGATTTTTTTTCGCTGTGCAAAATGGTTTACGCTATGTGCATGTTATGGAGGCAAAGAATAAATAGCAAAAAATTTGGGACCTTAAAATCGTCCGCTATGTGCCTGCTGGACTGTACTCCTTTTAAAGTTACTATTGTCCGTTATCTCATTTCCTGGCAATTGGCAGGCACTCGGGTGTGTTTTGTTCCTTCTACTTCTTTCTGTTGCTTTCATCCTGATCTATTCCCTTGTGCTGAAATGACCGTACACTTACAGTGTGGACATTACCTTAGAACTTAAACAACAGCATACCTGCCAACTCTCCCGAGAAAGTCGGGAGACTCCCGATTTTTGGGCTCATCCACCGACCTCCCGATTCCCCATCAAATCCACCGGCTTCCGAGGATGTAGAAAAATTGCGTGACCAGCCGCCGAGTATTTTTTCTGAGGGCTTCTTTTTGCCTAGACACCTTGGCCGCGATTTTCTTTCGTTAATAAAGCCAAGGTGTTGAGAAAAGCCCGTCAAAATAGACTCTTTAGTTAGTATAATATAAATAAATCAGCCAAACTGCAATGCACAAGGTTGTTAAAACGGTACAGCAAGCAACACGTGGTTGCTAAGGGGCAAGTCGATGGTTGCAATCGCGCTTGCTTTTCAAAAGAACTTAAATTGAGCGCCCCCACTATCACCGTCGTGATTTTATTGTCAAGTGCGGCCTATTATCAGAATTATTTGCATCATTTATTTGTCTAGGTGGATGTTTGCGAGGAGGCTCGGGCATTGTTCATGAGCTGTGTGCTGTATAGTTGCTTAGTAAACAGCCGAAAGCTGGCATCACTATTATAACTCACTCCTTACTACTACGGTACTGAAAGGATAAGTCGGCCCACTTGCGCATGTCAGTTAAATGAAGTCCGTGTCAAAGCATGAGCACTTGTTTAAACATAGCCTCGTTTTATGACTATGGGTCTTGATGTTAAGGTCGGTGAGATAGAAGATGACATTATTACAAAAAAAAAAGAGGGTTGGAAAAAGGAAAAACCCGCGGATTACGAACTACAGACACGGGAAAGCGCTACCGGTAGGCCCTATTTAATTTCTGCTAGCAACTACGAGGATGCCATGCGCTTTTTATTCTTTAGCATCATTTTGGGCGTGGTTCCAAATCTTTGGCTTTTCATGTGACTTTTACGATCTCGGGAAATTGATTTACTATGAACTGAGAGCAGTGATTGCTGTCTTTTGACATTCGGATCAGTACCGTTGTGTAAAATTATCGGAGCACATCGGTTGTATGGCTGCACCTCGTACGGATATCGGGGTTACAAGTACAGGAAAAAGCGGAGAATTTCATTTTCAGCTTGCCTGGTCAGGAAAACACCATGGAAATTGATGAAAATGAATAAGATAGAAAGAAAGCCGGGTACTTGCACAGGATGACTAAAATTACTGATCACCGGACAATTTTCTTCATATCTGAAGTCTTTTTCTGTCACTGCAGCTGATTGGGCAGCCAAAGTTAGTTCAGCCAATGACACACGACATAGATGGTACTGGATTCTTTTTTTTATTCCTCCCTTCATTGCTTCTTTCTTTCCATGCTAGCGGAAAAGATGTGTTTCCTTTCAGTTCTGCTGTGTGGTCGGGTAGGGGTGAAAATGTATAGCTCAAGTGTTTTCTGGTGACTTTATTATAATTAAAAGTGTAGGTTTTAGTCTTTGCTACTCCTACTTTCCCGATGTCCTTATCCTTGTGCTCCAAGTCAGGAGACTCAGAGGGGAAAAAAATCAATAATTGTGCTAGGTGACGTCACTTCCAAGAAAATAAATGTTATATTTAGCTTGGCGAGTTGCTAGCTTTTTCCTCTATTCCTCTCTCATGGTGTACACAGTAAGTGGCCGATTTCAGTTGCCGCATTGTATTCCAATTTGAAGCTGTTGGGCGCTCCATCCACCAAAAGATTTATTAGATAGAAAATGCAGACAGTCGCGGAGGTACTAGACTTAAGTGAGAGTTGAATGGGGGTAATGCTGTTTGTCATTGAACACGATGCCGACAGCGGAGGATGGAGACGGCCAGCCCAGTATTACGCGCAATAGCATTTTGCCTGACTAAAGAGCTTGTTCCTAGTCAACATGAATTAAAGTTTTGGATCCACACTTTTTTCTTTTGTATTCTCCTCAAAATAAACTAGATTCTAGCAGAAGATAGATGTCCGTTTTAGTTCTAAATTATTTTATTTTTATGAAATTGATTTTTTTTTAAAGCTCTGTGCTCCCTGAAGTAGGCAGATTTCAATGTTATACTATTTTGTGCACCTAGTGTAAGCAGTTAGTTTCTCATTTCCTTTTTTTTGTTGTTTTTTTTGTTTTTTGCGCTCCACTTCCAATAAAATTTTGTAAACACGGCAGTTCTCATGTAGCTCGCCCTGGTGTGTGTTTTTATTTTAAAGTGGACACTCTGCTTTTTGTACTGTAAAATGCTTTCATCATTTTCCACGAGGATCAGTGTTTGGGCCTCTCAGACCATTTTCAAATTTGATTTTTTTTTTTTGCTTGGGCATGAACAGGGGAAGGTAAACAGTAAGTTGTGAAGAGGCAAAGCTTTTGCTTATGGAAATAGTATTGGATTTAATGATGACATCAGCACAGCAGAGTGGAAAGGGGGGGGGAGGCGGCGTTTCTAATTTCTTGCTAATATTTATCTTTAAAAAAATAAATTTGGCTAGCAGTATAGTTATTCCTATTTGGTAATAAGCCAGTTATCATTCTTTGAGAAAGACTGGGAAATAGAAAATGCTTTGTTTTGAGAAAACGCGCGCATTTCTCAAAAGTAAGACGTGATTCAAAGAAGTTTTCGATGTAAAGTAAGTCTCAGATTCGGTAACGGCGAGATCTACTGATTTTTTTCCAGATCTACTGACTTTTGGTGAAAATTTTGGGATATCTACTGATTTCAATCTTTGTAGGGTTGGCAGGTATGCAACAGGGATGTTTTCTTTTGATGTAACACCACCACAGCCCTACCCTTTTATTTCCCTTGCAATTCTGTAACCACTTTTGTTAATTCCCCCAGGTTGGCATCAATTACCAGCCACCGACTGCGGTACCTGGTGGTGACTTGGCAAAGGTCCAGCGTGCCGTCTGCATGTTGAGTAACACCACTGCCATTGCAGAGGCCTGGGCCAGACTTGACCACAAGTTTGATCTCATGTATGCCAAGAGAGCCTTTGTGCACTGGTGAGTAGACAGATGGGTAGCAGTTCAAGAATGATGGAATTTTGGCCGAGCAATTCACTTATTGTAATGAGTATTGGACGTGGTATACGCTCATAGTTTGATAAAAAATTGTTTGAATAAGCTTTAATCTAGATACAGTGGAGCACGGATGTATAACGAGACCTCGAATTTGTTTTCCTTTGTCTTTTTTAATTGTACAAATCCTAAAGATTTTTATGTGGTGTACTAAAATAGCTATTTTAAAAACTATCCTGGGTTTGGATGCAAAGTCCCTGGTTTTGTCAATAGTGGCCCCTGGAAGCCATGCGTACGTATGGGTTAGGCCATTCATATTCGTGATAAGGCAGTCGCTCTACCTGATTATAGCTCAGAGCTGTCACTTCTGTAGGTTCAGAAACCTACTATTTCAGCTTAGGTGCAAAACTGTTATGTGGTAAACACAGCTCAACCTCTTTTGCCATCTTTGAGTGGATGCTTAGTCTCAGTCTGAGTTATTAGAATTTATTTTGGCATGTGTAATAACTGTAGCTGAGACTGTACATAACGACCAACTGTCTATACTAGTTACTTATCTCTTTGATCTTGAGTGACCATTGTTTTTGGTTTTGCTTCCTCAACACGAAAGTTACTTCTCTTTAGTACCGGTAAGCAGTTTTTTTGGCTCCGATCCATAACCTGTTTAGATTATGGATTGCCTTGCTTGTGGGATAGAAATGCAGTCAAACCTGGATATACTGCCAACGATGGGACCATTAGACAGCTGGCGTTATAGAGAGAATGACAATACAACGAGAGCAGAACAAGTGAGAATGATGGGGTTTAAGTGTAGAAATTTTTTAAGCTTTTCCTTGTGACGCATACCTGACCTTTTGTATCCTCAGGTATGTTGGTGAGGGCATGGAAGAGGGAGAGTTTTCTGAGGCACGTGAAGATCTGGCTGCCCTGGAAAAGGATTACGAGGAGGTCGGCGTGGACTCTGTTGATGCTGAGGGAGATGAGGAAGGCGAGGAGTACTAGACAAGCCAAATATTGGAGGCCCCCAGTTCAGCCCATCTCCTTTCCAGACAGCGTTGTTAATTTTTAGAATTTATGTTGCCTGTTGTTGTTAGAACCACTTGTTGCAGAAATTGTCTCAGGCGTTTTTTTACTGAACATTCCTTCCCAGTTTTCTTGAAATTTTTTTAGATGGCTGGGGGCAACTGAATAAATGTCAAACTTGAATTCAATCAGCAAGCGTTGAGTTTTTTTTATTTGTCTTGTATGTTTAATGTTAATACATTATACTGTGCAGTGCAATCTGGCTTCAATATACAGTGAAACTCGGAGATATAATGAGATCTTTAAGTGCCTGTGGACATATTGAAGACAGAAATGTTTGAAATTGAACTTCGCTGAAAAGTCAAAAGGTGGTTGAAAAGGTGTATTTGGGGCATAGAGAATAATCAAATGAATTTTTATTTTTAATTTGGATCAAGTCAGGCGATGTAAAACTGGGTATTCTGTGACTGAAATTCATGATAATTCATTGGCACTTAAGGTCTTATTTTATCTTGAGTTTTACCGTAGTGTGAGAGTGGTTGGTGAGCGCTTTGCTGTGGTCTGCTCCTTCTTTCTTAATGTTGCTGCCCCTAATCTACAGTAGAACCCACATAAGTCGACATTGCAGGGACTATTGAAATTGTAAAGAGAAAATCCACTAGGGATGCGGATGTTGTAATAAAGAAAAGTTGGGAATTCCAAATCTTGTCAATTTGAGCAGAATGTCAAGGTATTCGGGTTTTTTACTGTATATAATCTGGCCCTGAATTACCTTAGCATCAATGGTGCCATAGAACCTTGACAAATAATGAAGTAATGCCAATATCAATGATTCAAGAATGGAAATATTTTGGATTGTACAATCTGAAAGTGGTTAGGGACTTGGATTGGTTTTGGGACCATCAAGGTTTATGCTACCTATCTCAAGAGGACGGGTCAAAGCCATGAAAGCTTTTAAAAAATTCCAATGGATTCAAATCGTTAACCTGCATGGTACAGTTCACAAGAGACAATGAGCCTATGGGATGTTTGTATTTTTAGTTACATCTACACACTTGTATCACCGGCGCTGTGATGTAATGGTTACGCTCTTTGCCAGTTCTGCAAAAGACCCCGGTTCGAGCACGGATGATCTGGGATTTTTTCCCCTCTCAGCCCGGGTTGGCCTTGACAGGCAGGGTCGAAGAAGCCTGTCTCTTTAATGACCTTACAGTGTTGCAGGGGACGTAAAACTGGTAACCAAACCAAACACACCTGTAAAATGTGTGAAGTGAAAAATGTTAAACTTGTGTCTGTGGTGTAATGAATAGGCACTTCACCTACCATGCAGAGGATGTGAGTTCGAGGCCCGCATGGGGCAGTTTGTTTGGTTAAATATATACATGTATCTCCATTTTTCTGCTGGAACAATAGCCTGGGTTGGCGCTGACAGTGACATGCAGGGTTGACGTCGCCATCCCTAAATGACCTTGCGGTATTACAAGGGGCGTTAAGCCAAAACCAAACCAAACCAAAAATGATAAAAGATTTTAGATTTAACCTGCATAGCTGATGAGTTCAGTGATAGATTAATAATAATATAATACTAATACACCTATCAAGGGAAAGAGCATTAGGTCACATTGTCAATCTCAGCATTGTGTTGTTTAGTGACATACAGATATGCACACTAGTGGCGTCGGTAATTTAGTGGTTAGGCTGCTGGACTTGTAATTGGGAGGTTGCAGGTTTGAATCCCAGCTTGAGCCAGGGCTTAAGTCACTGTAATTGAGTGTAATGCCCCGGTCTCATGTACAAATAAAACATCTCATATTGGTTGCATACAATAATCTGTCTTTTTATCGAAGTGCGCCGTGTGATCACATGCTCCAGTCTATCGTAATTTTTTTTTAAAATGGGAGATAGCCCCTCTCGTATTGCATCAGAAAATCACTGTGTCCCAAGCACTGAAAGACCTTCATACAAGCTGTAATACATGTAGCTGACGACCAATTTTTAAAAAAAGTTGCTAAAATCTAAATAACGTATCAAATCAGGTTTGTTGAGAGCCACTCTGCTACATGCATTTTGATGCACTGATTCCGAAAATGAAATCAGTTTTGAGTTGCGATAATTTTTTTTATAGTTTTGCCATAAAAATTTTACCCTGAAAGTGAAAGACGGTGAACTTTAAAGTTCACCACTCTGAAATCTGAACAAGATCGCAAAGAAAATATCAGGCTCTTCCTGATTTCTCAACCGAGCTACCGACTTGTCGTCATACCATTCAATTTTCATCAAATTTGGCGGTCTTGCGTAACGATTGATCTGGAAAATGTTTTATTGCATAAGAAATTGTTACATGAGACTGGGGTTTTACGTGTAATTCAAAAGGTGGGCAACTTCGACCTGCCTGTCATGGCCAGCGAGGGGCATTACAATTACATGTACATGTACTTAATACCTTACCAGAGAGGCCGAGGTACATGTACGATACTCAACTAAAAATCCGTCAATGTCCTTCGCAGGAATCTAATTTTTACAGCTAAACCAGGCAGAGATGGACACAATTATTATACAGTATATGCAAGAGAGACAACACTCGTCCAACAAAGGATCGAGCTTCCCGTCTCTTGTGTGAGGTGAAGAATCTATTATTATTATTATACCACAGACACCGGTTTTTTTTAATTATTTTTTTTTTTTATCTTGTACATGTACTGTACAAATGTACTTGTACTTTTATCCTTTTTTTTTAATACTGGAAATGGAATAGACCTGTCCCTTACTCGATAAAAATAGCAACAACAGCGGGATTGCCCGGAGAGGAGGGGGGCAGGTCTGTACCTACATGCACTGCAAACAATGCATGTAAAAATAACCCTGGGTTTTTCTAGCATAAAATCAAGTGAGAGGTTAAACGTGAACTATTTTTTCAATGCTCCCTTTCTGTTTTTTAAAAAACTATTCCTGCGGGCACCAGCATGATAGCCAGTGCGTAAAGGTCACTGGGTAGTTGGTGCGGTTACATTTTACTTTTTTTTACACCCTTGGCATTGGTACTGTAAATGTAAGATTGATGCATACTGCTTCTAATGTGTCTGCCAGGGCTGTGAGAACAAAAAATCTCAGAAAAGATACTGAGACTGAGATACACAGTATTCTCCGGCTAAATCGATGGTGGGGAGGTTCTATAATAATAACATTTAATAACAAGCGTACGTTTCGGCAGAGCGTGCATTTACCGAACACACACCATGACGATGAACCTAAGCTACTGGTCTAAGGGAGGCAACCATGTTTATCTTATTGTGCATTTTAGTCATTGGGGTTCTCTCCCTTGATTCGTAACCTGGCGAGCACAGAAGTCCCGATTCTCCGTTTTTCACTTGCGTGCTGTAGGCGTACTGTGTTATAATAAATTCATTTCTTTTCTCAGGGGAGGGATGGCGGTAGAATGGAGTGGGGATTGGGGGAGGGGGCTAAGACTAAGAGCAGGGCCTATGGTGGAATTGAGATGGGCTGGAGTTGAGAAGGGCGCCTGCTTGTTTACCGTATTTCTGTTGAAAAAGCATAGTCTACATCATGGACTAGAATAGAACTTTAAATTCTTTTTTAGGGCAAAAGTTCCCGGATTCGATAAAGAGGAAGTGATGGTGCATTTATACTATATTATATTTATAGTAAAAATGATCTGTCACAAAATGAAGAAAACGTGCATTTTAGCGGAGCCCATGCATGTATTTCAGCAGAGACATGCCTACTCTAGGCTACTGGTGGTAGGCCTACTCCATTTAAAAACTGACCATGTGGACCTCGAACTCCTGTCCTGTACATGATAGATGAAGAGCATAACCATGATAACCCGTTATCGATTTGGCTCCCTTGGTGAGGGCCTAGCCCTACTGGCACCAATTTTTTTCAGTGTTTGACCCATGCACTGTAGGATTGGGGTTTTTTTTTGCTTTCGTGGCTCTGACACTCGTCCTATCGGAGATGGACGTTGACACATAGGCATTTTTGCTTTGTTGTTGTTGTTTTTTGTAGATATAGACAGGAGGAGAGAGGGGACAGAGAATGAGAGAGAAAGAGATAAAAGAGTTGGAGAGAAAGAGAGAGAGAGATAGGGAGAGACGAAAGGGAAAGAGATGGACAAAGATACGAGGTTGGGCGAGGAAAAGAGACAGAGGGCAAAAGCAGCGAGAGAGATAGAAGGGAGAATGAGAGAGAGAGAGAGAGAGAGAGAAGGGGGGGGGGGGAAGAAAAAATGATAGGAAAAGGGCCAACACCACAGACACCGGTTTGTCAGATGCATTGTTTCTCCGAGGTAATGGGACGCCTGGAGAAAATCAAGATCCTCTAAACTCTAAAGGGTACATTAGTCCTACTCCTCGTACTACATATGAAAAACTATTTCTTATCTTATCATTAGGCATATCTTATCTTCTTATCCATCTTATGAAATGCATAAATTTTTAGCTTACGGCGCACTTTGCAATTTATTAGGCCATGGGTGTGAAGAAAGTCGTTTGTCTACATAGCCTACATTACAGACATGGCTCTTATTCTTAACATTATTCGGATACTGCACTGTGGAAATAGAGATCCTATTCATTATGGGCTACTTTCGGAATATTAATAAGCCAAGAGAATCTCTTGAGGAAACCAGCAACTGCGCTTGTAGGCATGTAGCCTACTTGTAGGTTATACGAAGGTTGTGTGTTTATTTTGTTCTAGATAGATTTTTTATCATGTATAGATTCATTATTGCATAAATTATGGACTCGTTAATGTTGTTGCAAAACGAATTTCACGACAGGGACCAATTTGAAAAAAAAAAAAATCCGACTTATGGCTTCGTCCAACTATTGTAGCCCAGTGTCAAAACAGAGCTGCAAGTGCCGTCAAAAGGACCCAAACAAACCCAAAACACAAGTGCGCGTTAGCCTTGATTTGTTATTCTAGCTTTGCCTATTCCCCCTCCAACCCCATCCACACCCTTTTTGTGTAAGAAAAGACGAGAGATGCCACGGACTATGGACACGAATATTTTGGCGCATTGAGTTTTTCGATACACGAGAAGTTGCCAGTTCGAAATTTCTATGTCATGTCAGATAAGGAATAGGCCTATAACTGATAAATCCCATGGCAACATTCACATGAACATCTTCACCCTATCTCAAATCAAACCTACAGAAGTAGATTTAGAAGTAGCCAATTTAGATTTTACAAATATGGAAGAAGCAAAAGTTTTAAATGTTAAAATGTACGTGGAATTTATCACATCATCGGAATGGATGTCTTAAAAACCTGGCAAGTTTCGCCTTTGACCACTTTGACGTGAACAACACAACACAGGAGCTGGTTCTCTCAATGTGTCGGATTAGTCAGATGTTTCATCAACATGCTGTAACGATGTTCTGGCAAGATCATACGTAAACAAACAGCGCTTGACTCGAAAGTTGGCATTAATCTTTTCAATATTAAATCAACGTACTCGAAGCATCCAATATGAAGCTTGTGCATCGGGATTTCGACAAAAACAACTCGGGGTGAGATGATGATGAAATTGATGAATTTTGATTTTTTGAATATCTTCACTCCCACTCCCACTACTAGTGCCACTACCCAGTCCCTGTCTCAGTAGATCTCTAGATCTGATTATCGGATCTGCTAAAGACTATAGGCTAGTTGTGACTCTATATAACCTTATCTGTCTTTAACACTCTGCTCTAGATCTAATTTCATTCAGTTAAATTACCATCATCTTAAATTATAATTAATAATATGTATTTTGGGATTGATAATATTGGACTTGGAGCTAATCTGTCTTAACTTAGAAATTAGAGTAGGTCCCAACAAAATATTCATCTGGCGGAGTAAGTCTCTCTTTACTTGTGTTGTCAGCTCCGAGGTAGTCGCGCCAGCCAGCCATTCCGACGCGAGAGTTCGCGTTTCAGCTTTTACCGGGAATTCCCAAAATGGAGGC
>JAUKPP010251311.1:0-12655 GCA_032273245.1 Phyllaplysia taylori
TCTCTCTCTCTCCCACCCTCTCTCTCTCCCCCCCTCTCTCTCTCCCTCTCTTTCCACTGAATCTACCAGCTCCAAACAGCAAAGAGGAATGCGGCGGAAAATTTTCCCAAATTGTCTAAGCGGGTACCAATGAAGTTTGTTGATTGTACAAAAAACAAAACAAATACAACACAACCAGAAAGGGGAAAAAGGAGAGAAAAATGTAGTCGAGTTGTGGACATTGTAGACTAGTTTTTAAGAGATTAACACAACCACCATTGTCGGTGCTATCAAATCTTTTGCACTACATTCTACAAACATGTTTTGTATTGTACAGTGTATAACAAAAGCTGCTCTCTCACTCCCAGCCACAAATCCCATAGTGCAGGTATGACATGGAGCAGGGAGATTGGAAAACACCCCAAAAGATTACCCCTCTCTCTCTCCACGTCCGTCTTTCTTTTTCTTCTCCTTTCTCTCTCTCTCTCTCTCTCTCTGCTACCGTGTCCCTCTCTTCCCTAAGTCCCCCCTCTCATTTCTCGCTACGCTCTGGCCCACGACACGATTCTTTTATACAACAAATTGATCAGAGGACATTATTTCCAGTACATTAGGTCTCCTCTATCACAACCACGGTTATAGACTTCGTACAAAGAGAACACTTTTTGAGTGACTGCCAAAACTTTGTCACTGAAGGTTTTGAACAAAACTTCTGCCCTCGACCTGACCACCCACAACATCGTAAACGAATTTATTTATCTTTTTTGTGACCGTCAGGACAATAATATGATTGATAGATGATTCCCCAATCACCCCCCCCCCTCTCTGTCTGTGAAAGGCGTGGAGTAAGGTGAAGGCTGGTTGATGGTTGGCCAAAGACAGTACTAGTCATTGGTTTAAACTACTTGAACCACCAGATAAAGAATAATCTATTGTGGTGGCCAAGGACTGACGAATGTGGTGCAACGGTTTGGCTCTTCGCCTGTCATTCAGACTTAGAGGACGGGAGCTCCATCCCCACGTGCCCCTCTCAACCCGGGGTGACATTGGATAGGCCGCCTCTTGAGTAACAGTTACCTTACTTACAGGGTTACAAGGGGCGTAACCCCCAAACCAAACCAAACCAAACCAAAAACCTGGTGTGACGGACTTCCTTTTCTTTTGTTGGACTGCCCAAGCGGAGATTGTAACACACAGGAGGGTGGGCTCAGGAATCGAGCTGTGGCTCATGTACGTTATAGCAGAGAGACTTAAAGGCTCTCTGGTTATAGTATGTATTTGGACAAAAAAGAGGAAATTCGGAAGAATACGTCGGCACTGTGCCAACACGGGATAGTTTACTTGGCCGGGTGTGGGCGGAGGAGGAAATATGGCGAGTTGACTTATGTGATTAGGGATTTGTTGACACGGTAGACCACACTTACATCAGGTGAAAAAAAACATACCGATAAAACACACACACAAAAAACAACAAAAAACAGCTCGATTTTCTTTTATAGCTAGGTTTCTTCTTGCACCCCCCCCCCACACACACACACAGCAGTCAACGCTATGGTGGGCAGCAAACACATGTCAACTTGTCGGTCGTAAACACGTGCAGGATTTTGTCATGATTTTCATCTTTACTGGCGGGCGGATGGACAGTCAAAACATGAAAGACAAATACGTTTGCATGTGTGTCTGTGTGTGTGCGAGAGAGAGACAGAGAGAAAGAAAGAGAGAGGGGAAGAGATAAGATAAAGTGATGATGAAAGAGATGAGGAAGAAAGAGGAGGGAGGGGTGGGTGGGTGGATAAAACAATGGCGAAAGAGAGGGGAGACATAGAAAGAGATAGACAGAAAGAAGAGAAAAAAAGTGATTTCGTATGGAGATGTTACGGTTCTAGATAGACAGACAGATGAATATATACACTATAGGGAAGACAGACAGACAGATGAATAGATACATTGTGGGGAAGACATACAGACAGATGAATAGGTACATTGTAGGGAAGACAGACAGATGAATATATACATTGTAGGGAAGACAGACAAATAGATACATTGTAGGGAGATAGAAGAGGCAACCAAAAAAAAAAAAGCGAAAAACTTTGTCTGAAATTAGTTGGGATCGAAGCGACAAAGTCCATATTGTAGACGATGTAATTTTGCTTTTTATTCCCCCAAATGCAATCTCCCATGTGAAAGAGGCAGCACTTCCAACGTGTTGAATAAAAAGAGCAGCAGTGCAGGCTACAATGTAACAATGTACCACGGCACTGCACGTACAGGGCACGAAGCCTGGACAAATCCTTGCCTCCCCACACCCGACACTACGGTAGAGGCATTGGGCCAGCGGAGAACTTAGAAGGCAAAAGGGGAGAAAAAACCGATTCTCAACGAGTCTTCCAAGTAGCTGGACAAGGAATGGAGTGGCACTTTCCCCATTAGTGGAGGTGTCAGAAAACTATGAGAGAATGCAGGCGGCATTGGGTGTGGGGTGTGTGTTTGAGTGTGTGAGGGAGGGGTGTGTGTGTAGGGGTGGGGGTGTCGCCCCGGGGAAGTAGCCGTGCTTTGTGGAAGTAGGTGTGAAAACAAAGCAAATCCTCATTTCTCAGCAGATTTATTTCAAACTCGATTCTATACCAATGTACATTTGAGATATCTACCATTCAATTAGTGATATGAATTATTACAGATTCGAGTTTAGGGAACAGCGGCGGTGGAACAAAGCCGTTCTCAGTTCTCAGCCAATGAAATGCAGTGGAAGTAAGGAAAACCAACAACTGTTACGGGGACAAAAAGTGTGTCCATGTGTGTGTGTGTGTGTATATGTGTGTGTGTGTGTGTGTGTGTGAGTGTGTGTGTGTGTGTTTTAGGAGGAGGGTCGGGGAGGGTCGGTCCAACTGCGCCGTGGTCAGTCGCGGTGCTGTGGCTTCCTTGACCACGGCGTAGATCTAATGACCTGTCTGATCACTTGTCTGCGGAGACTCGGTCAAGAAAATGGTCCGTGCCTTTGTCCACTCCTCGGTGGGGAATTGATGAATTTCTACAACTGTGACCACTGTGTCACAGAGAGACGACCAGTGTTACAGTGTAACGGACAGTGTCACAGAGTAACGCAGCGTGATATAACAGTTACATACATGGCACAAAACTTCCTTGTCTCGGGCGACAATCTGGGATAAAATTCTATTTACAGGTAAAGAAAACAACGGGAAATAAAATATGGCGACAAAAGATTACAAAGATAGAAACGGAAATTGTGACCGCATTGAGGATAGAAACCAAACGTTCTTATGCGGGTGTATATATACACATATATATTTCTATATATATATTGTGTGATGAAATCGATCAATTCTTTGTACTTGAACATCGTTATAACATTGACGAAAAATTCAAATTGCGCTTTTTTCCAGATGAAACAAAATACATGTATCGTTATTCTTGTACTATTGAAAACAAAGAGATTTAAGTTATTCATTACTAACACAAGTACATTGTATTGATGAAGACAGTGGAGCTTATAATTTGCTGTCCGCCTCCTTGGTACACGTCATACATATATTTGATATTTTCATAATTTCAAAACTCTATTACCACCATTGTTACCAGAATAGTCATATATTCATTATAATAACAATCAATTGTTCCAGCAAAAGTTCAGTCGCCCCTCAAATAGCCCGCAGAGATAGGTTAGTGCATTTCACATTGACGATAACTTAAGCGACGCCGGAGTGTAGATTGCAAAGCACGCGTTCACAATAATCGAGGCGGACTTTAAACTCCGCTGACATATTGGAGATAACAGTAAACATTCTTAAAGCACAAAAGTGGGGATAGCTAAAGCACTTATCCCCTCCACTAAAACCGCACTTCTCTTGGCTCTGTTTTTTTCTTTCTATCTCTCTTTCGCTCTTTCTTTGCTCCTCTGTTTTGAGTTTCCCTTTGTTTCTCTCTTACTGTCTCCCGTTCTGACTTTCTCTCTGTCTTGTTCACCGGCGCTGTGGTGTAAGTGTAATGGATAGGCTCTTCGCCTTGCATGCAGAAAGACCCTAGATCGATCCCTGATCGCAACGATCTGGTTTTTTTCTGCTGGGAATTTTTCCCTCTCAGTCCGGGTTGGCCCTGGCAGGCAGGGTCGAAGTAGCCTATCTCTTAAATGACCTTACAGTATTGCAGGGGACGTAAAACTGGAAACCAATCTGTCTTGCTCAGACTTTCAGTTCATCTCCCCCCCCACTCTCTCTCTCTCTCTCTCTCTCTCTCTCTCTCTCACACACACACACAAAAGCATGTAGTTCAGTGCACAACTTGTAAGTCACGTCCCGAGCAATCAGCGCTAGGACTGATCCCCCGTGGCGATTATCTCGCGTCAGTTGGAGTGAATAGACCAAGTCGTCTCCCCCGAGTCCCCCACAGTGTTGTTCTCGGGGCAGATGGTGGGAATCCGAAGACACCCTTCCTTTATTTCAACCGTTTAAATAGAATAATGAACCGATGTGAAGCTCAAGTCTAAAACTTGCCGATGAACAATTCAGACTCGCTTTCTCTATCAAATCAACTTTTGAGTTACGGAAATTGTAGCCTTGATTTTCCGTTTTTGACAGTTTATGGACAAGAATCCAATCTTAAAGGGGATAGAACTTTGGTTGAAGTGTCTTGATTATAAAAGTCATCAGCTCGATACTTCAGATACACAGGAGCTCTCGTGATCTAGTGGTTAGGGTGTTGGCTTCTCATGCCAATGGTCCCGGGTTCGATCCCGGGACAGTATAGGGATTTTTCTCTCCAAATATATTTCTTCGTCCTCTCTACCGTGACTATTCTTTCAACTTTTGCTCTCTGATTCTTTCTCTGACTTGGCTCTCCTCACTCGTTCCTTGTCTACTCCTCTTTCAACCACACCCCTGACCTTAGGGTAGGTAAGATCCAACACCTATGCTTCTCGCATAAGGACGAAAAATCTCGGAGAACCCATGTGCACATTGCGCACGTTAAAGATCCCTTGACGGTTGAAAATCGAAAAGAGTCGACTCCTTGGGCCGTCACCAGCGCAAAATTAAGTATTAATTTCCATCCAAATACATGTAGTTTGAAATGTGTCCCGGAGCCGAAATGACCTTACAGAGTCGACGGAGCCGTAAATTCCCCCTAAAATAAATGAGGTACATAAGCACTTTTTGTAGTGGAAAAAGAGAAACTCTCATAGGAAAGAAATCCGGTCATTCGAATTCCACAAATCAATATATACCTCCCTATCTAGATATATGTCCTAAACGGTTGATTGCTGTCCCTCCATTGCGGTGGTGGTGAGGGGTGCAGAGAAAACTTTGATTCCGTCCCATTAGTCAGCTCGGCCGTGTTTCTACAGTTGTGCCACCAAGTGGCGTGTTGGACTATGACGTCGCTAGTTTATGAGGCAATCACAGGGTAATACTGATTGCTCATACACGCTTTTTTCCTCACTTTAATGACATCGCAAAATACTGGCTGGCGCTACCCGCTAGTTCACTTCTTTATGCCATCGAAAAAGGGGAATTGGCGCTACACGCTTTTTTGGTCTCTATATGGCCACGCAAACCAATGATTGGTACCATCCCCCCCCCTCCCCCCAACTGATCTTCTGTTGTCTCTCTCTCTACCGTCCATAGATATAAACCACTACTTCTCTTCACGGCTACCGTCAAACAACAGAGGCTGATTCAGGCTGACTATTGGTCCGATCATGCCACCATCATCAGTCATCATCATCCCAATACATGGACATGGACATTGCTACTACTATTAAATCTCTGGTACAGGTACTGCCACAATGCTTGCGCTTTCCACTCTCCACGCCATCGAGGGCCGATGGGTAGCACAAATCATACACCCTCCTATCTGTTATCTTTTCCGTTGTATTCAATATATCTAAAAGCATAAGAGAAAAATCTTAGGCTTCTCTCTCTTCCACATAAGCAACAAACTTAAGCTTGTATGCTGGCTTGTGTGTGTGTGTGTGAGTGTGTGTGTGTGTGTGTGTGTGTGTGTGTGTGAGAGAGAGAGAGAGAGAGAGAGAGAGAGAGAGAGAGAGAGAGAGAGAGTCAGTACGTGTGAGTGTGCGTGCGTGTAAGTAAATGTGTGCGAACGTGTGAAATTGTGTGTGTAAGGGAAAGAGAAAGAGAGAGAGAGAGAAATATAGATAGATAGAGAGAGAGAAAGAGAGAGATATATAGATAGAGAGAAAGAGAGAGAGTGAGAGAGAGAGAGAGAGAGAGAGAGAGGGAGAGAGAGAGAGAAGGGGGGTGAGGGAAGGAAAGAAAGAAGATAAGACGTAAAGCTATGGGACAGAAAGGGGTACAGAACTAGACCGCTATTGTCAAAGATAACACTGATTAGAAAAAACTGTAATGTTATTGGACGCGCTAATCCCAGGAATCATCCCATGGTGCCGCGTTGTCGAGGCATTCTTTCTTGGCATGTAATTTCCCCCACATATCTTCTGACCGATACGACAACCGCTTTGTTTGAAGGCCACACGCACAAGCTTCACAATGCATACATCACAAAATCTCTTCCATCTTTGACGATTTGTTGGCCTGACTGATAGATCAGATAGATTGACAATTAAAAGCATTCTATGGTCGCCAGGATTTTTAATTGTTGACTTTTTGTTCAATTCTCGACAACAAAAGGTAAACAATGAATGATCTGTCTATTATAATAAAAAAGAGTTATGATGCGTGGCACTTTCGTTTCGTATTCAGTATCCTGTCCAGACAACGGTCGAGAAGAATGCAGAGAATGGCCATACTTCCAAATGTATAGCTTTTCATGACCATTCTACACCGGCGTGGCGAGACCACAAAGATCACTAAGACTTGATCTATGGAGACAAGTAAGCGCATTGTGAGGCCGGTCCATAGATAGCGGGTCCGTCTCTTCGCGCTCGTCAGGATTCTCCCATCTTATAAAAGGATCGTTTTCCCCGCTGAAGCTCAACAAGACCAGAACGGGACAAAAACGGAGCAAAATAGTTTCTATGTGGCTGGGTGGGGGGGGGGGGGGGGTGTCTGGGTGGGGTTGGGGGGGTTTAGTGCAAGATTTGACAATTTAATACTGTTGGAGAACTGAAACGTGACGTGACAGGAGAGGACTTACAAAGAGCGACAGTAGAGCTAGTGGGAGACCGGGGGTAGAGGGCGGGAAGTGGTAGAAGAAACATAAAAAACCCAAGACATATCGGCTCCTTGTCCCGGAACATGGAGCTTTTCGCTTTTCAAATGGATTAGCCCGAATCTCAAGAGATGAGCGAGGGCGGGAACAAAAGTTGACCAGTGACATCTGGACCCCCCCCCCCCCCTCTCCGCAAAAAATCACCCCAACAACCCTCACTGTATTTCCGCTTTGCACGTACAAAACCCACAAAACGCTGAACATTCACTGCCTTGTACGTGAAGAGCGAAACCTGCGTAACCGAGAGCCACTGGCTCGTCCCGTCAAAGTTGGATGAGGAACTGTATGGTGGCACTGAGACGACTCAGGCGACGTGATCGCTCTGTGTGTCCGAAGACGTCTGGTTTTTGTGTTGTGGCGGAAAAGTGAAATCTCAGTGAGCATGTCACTGAGCAGCGCTGTACTCACAGGGAAAGCAATGCCAACAAAAAGTCGTCGGTCATCTACGCAGACAATAATCAGAGTGAGAAAATCTTACGATCCATTCTCGTCGTTGGATAAAACTTCATAAAGGAAATATTACATAATATAACTGCTGGTGTGAGCATCATTAAGTTGTAAACGTATATTGTCACACCGCAGGCGTGCGCTTCAACACTACTCTCTCTTTTTTGTCATACGCAATAAGCAAACCTCCTTCATGCATAGCAATGAGAACTAGTCAAGACAAAAGGAAATTGTTTTTGTTTTCCTCCGTCCATCTTAATGCAGCATAATTCATGTACAAATCAGATGGATAAGACTTCTTGTGATGTTTAGGATCCGACTAGTGGACGAGGAAAAGAGCGAAAAGACTCACAACACCCAACCAACGTGGAATGAGAATCATAGGTGGATAAAAATGTATATATAGATGTAAATAAACAATTTAAAAGCTGAAGGGAAGGAGCACATGTTGAACTACAATGTACACATGTCTAGTAAGCTGGAGCACACGTGAGACAGCCAAGCGACATACCGCATGTTCATGCAACCTTGGATCAAGACAGAGAACCTCAATGAAGAGTAAATGTTAGAAGCCTCAAAATTATCAACGGATTCTGTGCTCTACGCCAAAGGGGGAAAATCATTAGAAACCCGACATAGGGAACTAAACCTAGAAGCAAACTTGAACAGCGACGAGGAAGTCAAGGATACGTGTATATTTATTGTATCTGTATATTTTGTATGTGTATATTATTGTATCTCGACCAGCTCTTATAGACATAAACCAGCTCAGGTGTCGGAGTCAACACGTCCTGGAGACTGGAGCAACGGCTGCCCCTACCAGGAACTCTGGGCTCGGACTGTAGATCTCGTCCACGACACCTTCAGCTCACTGATAATGCATTCGATAACAACAAGTTAGGAGGAAGGAATCGACTGAGGGGGTCATTTTGTTACTGCCCCGCAACACGTCCGCTCTCTGCTGTAATCAGGTGGAATTTCGAGAAACAAACTGCACCGGCTGATTGACACAGGGGGTGGAAAAGAACAATGATACAGGTTTACAATTGTTGACTGAAGAATTAAGAGTTTCACATAGGCCGCACCTCAGCCGGCTCCTGTAGGGGGCAGATCTGGCCAGGGGGACACTTGAACAAATCAGTGGTCAACAGGAACTGACGCTGTCACTCACAGTATCTACAGGGGGAAGCGAGTGACTTGACGCTGTAACTCACAGTATCTACAGGGGGAAGCGAGTGATTGACGCTGTACTCTGCCAGTGGGAGCAGTTGGTGCGTGTGTGAGGGAGTATAGCAAGCTGCTTTCACACAACTTCACGTGATCAGTCACAGACACGATCCGAAAACATTAGGAACACCTGGACATGTAAGTACAGAGAAAAAATGTGAACATAAATATTGCTTATGGTATTTAAGAGCGTTCTTTTGTAAACGGCGTTTTTCCTAAAAATAAAATTTGTTAACATTTTCGCATTATATCAAATTGAGAGTTAAAATTCTTTAAAGCAAGACATCTAACTTTGATGATGTGTCTTTTGCTGTTGTTCCTCGACAAGAGAACGGAAGGTTTTCGGAACGATGGCGATACACAGAAACAAAGACACAAGGAAAAGGAAAGAATGAAGGAAGGAAAGAAAGGCCCAAATAGCGCGTGTGAAAATGAAAATTTACGAGTAGACAAGTGTCGTGTCTTGGAACAATATTTGGACTGAATATTTTTTCCATGGCCCCATTTTGTTCCCGAGTCCGCGGTGTGAGTGAGTGTCGGCCGTCACGTGGTCATCAGCCGTCAATCATTAGAATGGAGCAGAGAGCAGAGCAGAGCGGCACCCGTGTCGGGCTACACAGAGTCGAGGACATCCCATTGTGGACATGACGCCACCTCGCGGCTACTTTGTCTCTTCAATGATGTGTCTAGTCAGTCAATTCTGTGATATATACAACTCGCTATGTAATGTAGACATCACAGTTTCAACCAACCCTGACCTTTGAGATGGAGCAGATCAGCTATACGTGAAGTATAAGGCGACAACTCGTCCATCACCGGACAAAAGCACAACGGCCAACACAAATCACAGACTTTCGCCCACACCGTCACAAACAATACATTAAAGAACGCACAACAAAACTCTTAATTTCCGCCCGGCGAGGCCTTCTTTGTTATCACGGGGTGAATGAAGGCCATCACAGGACAGTGGAGGAGACTTACTACCGGCCCTATCAAATCTAAATCACTGACATGCATAGATCGGCCGATTCTTGTTGACTTTTTCCCTCTCCGCGCACACAGAGTGAGGACACGTGAGTAGTTTATGAAGCAATCAGGCTATAACCTGCGGACAAAAGACTGGATAGACTGGCTGCTACGCCGGACACATTCACTACGACTGGCTGCTACATCGGACACATTCACTACACCTATGTCAACAGTTTACTGATTTGTCACGCACGCTCACTACCCGCTTTGTTTGGTGTTTTTTTTCCAATACATCTTGTAGAATTTGAAGAACATTAAATAAGCGGGACTTCCGCTTTCACGCCAATCTCCGACGTGACCTGGCTTGGAGCCGCAAAAGCTTAGGAAAAAAGGTCCGCTGTTAAGTCCTAACGGATTTGAACGCAGGAGCTCCGCGCTACAGCTCTCTGTCGCAAGTTTCGAGTCTCCACAAGTCGAGCAGAACATCCACGCAACCTCCACTCCATAACACGACTCTTACATCTGGCTCTTTACTCTTACATAACATTTACTACCACTGATCGCTGTAGGAAAACAACTGGGCATGGCATCAAGAGGGAATACACCCCCCCCCCCCCCCGGGGCAGACAGCTTCGAGTGCGGGGAGAGATTCAGCGAGAGCGGCCTAATCAAGTGATTCCCCACGTCCTGGTACACTGGGAGATCCGGACTATACGTGCAGTAACAGCGCATCTCACAACCGACTTCTTTATTGTCCAATGACATGACCTCTCAAAGAAACCATCGTGAGCTTTTGTGTAAACCCAGCCAACTCGCTCGATACTTTATCCCTCTTATTTGCACAACAAATTACACACACCATTAAGTACATCATGTACATGTACTAATATAACTACCTACATGAGAAAAATACAACCCGCTCCCACTCTTCCTGGATACCAAATCCCCCAAACTAAACATGACTTTAATAAAAAAAAAAAAAATTAAATTCTTAATTACGGAACTACAGTATCTAACAAACTAACCCCTTCAAGATCCAACCCATTGATGTCCCCTTATGTCCATTGTGTATTCCTAGCATCTCTGCCTTAACGAGGTACCGACCCAGCAGGACTTCCACCCCCATCCAGAGCTTGAGGCTGACCTAGATATTGTGTATCTGGACATCGTGAGAACCAGGAGATGGCGGGACAAGGCCAGAAAGGCGCGGCGCACGGAGTCCGCCTCTTCTTCCAGCTCGGTGAGTTCAGCATCCAACTCAGTGATGTACATGTATGTTTAGCAAACTCAATGATGTCAAGAGGCGCCAATTTCTTTTTCGGGTTCAACATATGGATGAGTTCAGCGCCAGTTTCTTTTTCGGGTTCAACCTATGGATGAGTTCATTACACAATTATTATTTCGTGTTTTTTTTTCTCTCCTTCGAAGCAGTTTTTTCCTTAGCTTTCACCGTTATCGAGGCTTCCTCTACTTCATTCAAAGCCTTCCTCGCCTCTCGTTCAGCAAAACCCGACAACAATACCGCTAAACTCTCAAAGCAAGGCGACCGTGACCTCTGGCGCCGACCAGATGATGACGTGAGGTTCAGCTAGTCCGTGTCAATAGTCACATAAAGAATCAGAGAAATAACCGCGCTCCGCACCACAGGGATCGATACAAAGGTCGTGAGTGACTCCTGATACAGTGACCATCGGGGGTTGGACAGGGGAAAGAGGCTGGGAAGGAGTGGGCGTAGAGGCTGTGAGATCCAGGTATAACGGAGTTGGGCGCGTGCTGATGACGACACAATGCAGTTGAGCGCGTGCGTGGGGATTGACTGACCACTCCTTGACCACTCATAGCAGTCACAGCTCACAGTGATTAAGTTGTCAGGTAATGGTGATCTAGTGTACGGTCATGAGTTAGGTAGAAGGGCAAACTAGGCCAGGTCAGGCAAGTCTGTGTTGCCTGCCAACATGATTGGAAGATTAGTTTGAGGTTTAACTCACATGCCGCAACACTGATCCACAGCCAAACTGACACATTGACAGATGTATATACAAACAAATTATGTGTATACGTGTTCATGTACCACAATTGATATAGATCACAAACTGAACGACAGATCAATGGATTATCAATGAAAAAAAATATCAAATAGTTTACCAGCAATATGGCGTTGATAACAAAAACTTAAAGGGTGGAAGTGGGAAAAAGAAAAGAAAGGGAAGATGAAGAGAGGGAGAGAAATATATAGATAGATAGATAGTGTGAGAGAGAGAGAGGGGGGGGGGTGGTGGGAGGTGGAGAGAGAGATGGGTGGTATGGAGAAATACCGGAGGGGAAGGCTACTCTATTTCTGGGGTTTCCCCCCTCACCACCACCAACGTCCTCCCCCAACATTGCCACTCACGCTCTGAGAAATTAAGAGTACAGAAAAGTAAAGACAGAGTAACTCTCACCCACCAGACAACATAATCATAGGTAACTGTTTAGTATTAGTCACTGTATGGAAGAACTTGCCAAAAACAGCTTGACCTTACCCTGTGACTGAGCCAAGCGTTGAACCATATTAAATCATTATGAGTTGTGGGCTCTGGCCCTGGACCAAGGGGAGCGCTCAGAGCAGGGAGTAACCCCGAGACGTGGACACAAGTACAACAGATACACAAACCGCTGCCCACGCGTAATAGCGCATGATCTGTCCAGTCTGAAGGATACACAACGTACAAAAGACCGGATACACTCGCGTATACGACCATCGATAGAGAGCGTAGAGAATCAGAATCAGAATCAGAACGTTTATTGGTCTCTGACGAGAAATTTGGCATGGTCATGTTACAGTGACAAATTT